>JAVCKT010016947.1:0-14058 GCA_032273925.1 Rhynchotus rufescens
AGAAATGGTGTGGATTAATTTCTTCTGGTGCTAATTCATTAAAGAAAACCACTTGTGGAATGTGGTACAAATGTTCTGTTCCTAACTACTATACCCAGAGGTCAAATTTGATATTCACAGGCATTTGTAGAATGGCAATTCTGTCCACGACTCCTGGCTAGGCTGAAATGGCTGTGGTGCTATATTACACTGAGGAGCAACAGAATGAGATGGAAAATATGCCTCAAGCAAGTGATGAGCAGTATTTATTTTCATTTCATTTACGATACTAGGGTAAGATATATATCTCATCTCTACCAGCATCCTGTAGGCAGCAATATTGAGAGCAGCAAAACAATAAGAAAAAATCCATTAAAAAAAAAAAAAAAACCCTGAGGTTTGAAAGTGAGAGAATATTTGCATTCTTGTTACAAAAAAAAATCATGAAAACAAAATCTATTCATAGGTTTCTTGGGAAATGGTTGCAATTATATCTTTTCTAATATTGACAGTTTACCCTAGACAGAAATGCAGGAGATAATACTGAAATAAAATGGAATGAGATAACATTTACAATGTTGAATTAACATGCAGTTACTGTGTATCTTCCTTGCAGCACTGGTGGCAGCAGGAGGGATGCAGGCAAATAGGGCTAACTTGCCCTCCTGGCCAGGATAGGTTGTTGGTATAGGGGGGGTAGGGCAAAATATGTGATTTTCCAGTGTGGCTATGAGTAACATGTGCTACAAGAGACACCTAAGTGTCTAATGTTGGCCAAGGTTTAGCTTAAGTCAATCTACAATAACCATTTTGTTTTTTTATTGCGCTTTCTTGAAAAGTTTATGAATAGGTTGATCATTCACCCATCCTCTGACATGACTGTGATCAGTGTTTTAAACCATATGTGCCCTTCATGGCCTGATTTTATAGACACCATTCAGAGAAACACATGACACCATGGTGGTTCAGGAACATGACTTTTTCTTATGTGTGTTGTGAACTATGAGCCTAGGAAATGCAGGATTTTTAAACCTTGATGAAAGCAGCTCTAAGCAGGGTGCCATCTGGCAAATCTCTAGGAAAATGTGAAAAATGTGTGTGTATGCACATACAAATCTACGCATTACCCAAGTAACATTTCAGCTCAAACAGACTTGAATTTCGGAGCTCGGTTATTTCTGAGCATGGTTATAGCTATGTTTGGAAGCAGCAATCAATTCACTGTAACCCAACAAAGTGCATTTGGGGGAGTGTAGGACATGTCTTCAGAGCCAAACGAGTTTACCAGCGTGGATCCCTTTCCCCTTCTGGCTCGTTGGCTTTTGGGTCCTTCTCTTCCAACAGAGCAATGGCTCTAGGGCAGCATTAGCTGTGTCCCCAGAGCTGCAGGTATAAAGCACGTGGGTATCTTCAGAGCAGAAAATACTGGGAGGTGGCAGGGGTTATTTCATCCCTCATGGTGTCAGTGTTTTTTTGTCCTATACTCTGGTAGCCACAATCACATAATCATCTCCGAATTTAAGCTTTCAGCCTGAATGGCTTCTCTTGGAAACAACTCAAACATAAATCCTCGAAATAACCTAGAAGCTCTTATGTTAAAATCAATCTATTATTATCCTTAGTTGTCCCAAAAGCCAGGGCTTAAGCATGAATTTTTGGTAATATAGGAATGGTGATTCTAGGGGTCATAATGTCATGCCTCTAGAAGTCTTTTGCTTAGGAATATGTAGATAGTAAATATACAAAGGAAAGGAAAGAAAAGACTGAATCACTTGTGGAGAAAAAAGAGAAGTTTGGGGAGTTTTAGCAAGTGTTTTGGCTGTAGGATCTGGGCCTGTGTATGTCTTCTGTAGATATACAGAAAGAGGAAGTGGATACCTGTGGATACCTGTCAGTGGTATCTGTGGATCAGTGGACAAGTATCCACAGTGATACCTGTGGATACTTGTCAGAACACAATTTAGGGGAACATAATGACTTAGGTGATACGGAATCCCTAAATCTGGGATTCTGGAATGCCCTGTGCACATGGAAGGTACTTCGATTTGTTTATCTGTTTACCATTTAACATTGCATTGCCTGTCACTCTACAGCCATTCATACTGCAAGGTGGCAGTAGGTCTGATCTTTTCAGGTGTTTCCATACCCTTACCTCCTCAATGTGGAAGGAAGCTTGGGAAAAATCTTAGACTCACTGGATTTGGAGGTGCTGTCACACACCCCCATGCCTCCTTTTTGCTGCAGCCAGCCAGGATATTTGCTCACATCACAGTTAAAAAGAAAACAGCAGCTCTAATGGCAGAAAATCAACAAAAAACAGCGACATCCCCAGATGTCCACCCTCCACTCAGTGACTGACAAATGTGCGGCAGATGGTGCAAGTGCTCCCGGATGTATTTATGGATCAATGTAAAAGTACGTAAATAAATAACCAACAACCAATACAAGTTACCTACCTTACTGCCAGTGCCTTCCTGGCACTGCTGGGACTGACATGACTAGAAATGCGGCAAAAGAAAATATTTGATTAAACTTATTGTACTAATACAAGGAAGCGAAGTGGGAGACAGCCTGTTATGTTCCTCAGACCTTAAGATTTTTATTCCTAAAAAGAAATTCAAAGAAAGTCAGATGCACTCCTTAATATTGTCACTTCCTTCTCTGTAGATTCAGTGATGGAGACTTGCCCCAGAATAAGGTAGGAGCTGATTTTCTGCCATTCTCCATATGCACAGAAGTGATGAGAGAGGGGAATTCCTGAGGGAATGACTCCTGAGAGTGACCGACTGTTTATTTCCTCTGCCAAAAGTTCTCCTTGATTTTTTGAAAGATGGTAGAAGAGGGTGAAGTCATGTTTGGCTGCTTATTCCTCCCATATAGCAGGACCAATGGCTACCAGGACTCTGCTGAACCCTGGCAGCCCCTTTCCCAGGGTTACACTAAGGGACCTGTGGCACTGCCAGGTCCTGCAGCTCCTCTGCTGTGCAGGGTGGCAGGATGTGTCTCAAGCAAGAGCGAGCACTGAGCTATCAAAGAAAAGAAGTCTTATAGGTTTCCTCATTTAGCAGAGGTTTGTCATCCCCTCGGGCTAATCAAACAGGAGAAGAAAAATCAGCAAAACGTTTTCCAATGGCATTATTTTAACAGCTGCAATTATGACATGCTCTGTAAGCAGATGTGGGCACTACCGAAGATCTCACAATCCAGATAAGGTTGGTCTCTGTAGAGCTTCCTGACATGCAGGAAAAACACAGATATTGCCCAGCTTGTCCTAGAAACAAACCGGTCAAACTTGTTTGCAGCTCTGTTTATTTTTGGTTCTAAGTTAATCTTCCTCTAAAAACAATTACATATAAGCTCATCCTTGTGAGATTTTTTCGCATCTGTGAAATCTTTCCCTAAAAGCTGTTAAAAACATTACTCTCTGGAAAATTTGGGTGAAAATTTTTGACCAGTGAAGCCAATGTCAACAATGAAATGCACAGAGAAAAAAGTGACTATCTAGAGGCGGGATGCTTTGCATGGCTACAAGCTGGGCACCAGGACTGTACTAGAAATATTTCTCTGCCATAAGTATTTATTAATTCAGCCTTTTTTTCCCCCCTTTATACTGTTTACATATATTTCTGTAGCTAGATGAGCCTGGAACACTGTAACTATCCCACTTTCTCTAAAGATGAGGCTCTTCCTGTGATTCCTCAGTGCCAGGGCAGGAGGAGATCACTGACCTCCTTGTAACACCTGTATTTCAGTATCAATGCACTCATAAATATAGCCTGCTATTTCAACACCAAACCGAATGTCTATTTTTGACCTAAGCACAATCCCAAACTGTTTTCAGATTTTACCTGGGAGATTTCTGGAGAATCCATTAGTTCACGGGGCAGTTTGATTCACTGCTAAAAAATGAGCACTTTTTTTTTGTTTGAAAGTTGTCTTTAGGATCCAAGTATTGTCTCGTTCTTCATAATAATGGATACAATAGAATATATATAGTTAAAAATACTGATCTTAGAATGTTTTGAAGTAATATATGCTCTTTAGAATCCAGCAGCACACAGCAACCAACCACTGTGGGCAAACTGAGTCAAAGATTTTCATCCACTTTCTGTGGGTCCAGGATTAGCCTCTTTTGTGTATGGAAAATAGGAGATTAAATCTTTGTGAGATTATGACATCATATAGTTATGAAGAACATATGAGTTGGAAGACTTTTCATGAATTCGCTTGAACATTTTATACTCTGTATTGCATGCAGTAAAGATTCAGGTATAGATTCTAGAACTAAAAACCTAAATATAATACACCTGACAGAAGCAAGAGGTGGTAAATCTAGGAGTCTGACATGGTGGCAACAATATTAAAAAACAGAATGAGAGGGCAGTGACCAAACATTAAATCGTACCAAGGATCAGTGACTAGAAGGCTTAAACACCTCCTCTTATCTCACATAGACCTTTTTTCCTTAAGTTCCTCTCTAAGAAATAGGAGGCAATTATGCATCATCCTCTGAACTATCTTTACTAAATGAACCCTCCTCTTCTTGCAGTGCTTGGTTTTCAAAGGCTTAAAGCACAATATATCCTATGTCACAGAGACTATTTTTATTCACCTATCCGCTCACTACATTTTGCAGTGTGCTCTTATATATACAGGCTTTCTTTTCATTTTAGTGCTAGTATATATTGCCTCTTGTGTGAGATCATTCTATTCTTAGTTTGGCTGCTTTTGTTATGACATGTCTGTTTTTCAGGAGGGATCTTATTCCTTTTAAGATATTCTCCTTGTGTTTTCACATGACACGTGTGTTCTGGATGGGAAAATGAAATGGATACGTCCACTCCAGTACATGCTATTTGTGATACTTGTCGCTTGTTTGTGAGTCTGCTTTTGGAACAAAGAAATACTAATTTTTAATCCTGACTGCCACTAAATCTTTGTGGCCGTATGCAAGTAACGATAACTACTCATAACTCAAGAAATGATACCCAAAATACCTAGCTACCCCAGTACTTTTAACCACGGTACTTTTTACCCGAGGTCCATAGGTTGGATGGATTTTGCAGCATCCCTGGCCATGACACTCCAGGACTAGTTAGTGGCCTTGCTGGCAAGCAGCAGCCCTGTGTTTAGCTCCAGCACAACCTTGGTCTTGTCATTCTGAGCAATCACACTTGGGGCTCAGTTTCAATTTCTCCATTTGCCATCTGAGGGTATTGACACTCTGCCTCTACTGTCACCAAGGTAGAGTGGAGTTTAAAGACTCAGTTCAAAGATGCAGTTCTCTGAGTAGATAGTGTGAAGCCACACCAAATATCTTAATTAGCTTTTTTTTTTTTTTTTTTGGTAGAAATAGATAATTCTTACAAAGCTTACATTCATTTTCTGCAAATAGTAGACTGTATAAATCCACATAGGACTGCTGTGAAAATATGGAGTCTTAATCCCCACTCCAGTGATTCAATACGAACTATTTTCCAAAGCAAAAGTTGATATGAGCCATAAATTATGTCTATCTCTCCACCTATCTAGACATAATTTTAATTCTGTAATTCCTGTTTTATTTTTACATTCATTTCCAATAGAAATCAGAAGCTATCACAATTTCTCTTACCAACAGTATTGACGCTATACTTAAAATAGAGTACATGTCAAATTTGAAGAAGTCTCTCTGCTTTTGGACATTAAGATATCCCAAAATGAGCATCCAGGTCACATGCAGCAGCGAACAGTACTGAACCGGGAACAAAAGCAGACTTCTAGGGAGAAAGAGCTCAGCAATCAGCGTGAGATGTTTTGCTTGGAGCCCCTGGCTACCAGATCTGCAACAGGTAGTATAAGGCCAACCCCATGATCTCTGTGCTGTGATGGAGGAGGAGAAGTGTCATCCGTTACTGATCCCGTGCTGAGAAAATAACTCCACATGTACTCCAGATGTCTTGACATCTTTGGTACAACAGCCTGCTACTTCCTTGGACTGTGTATAAGAAAAAAGGCATTTGTTTTTTCAATACTGTGCTTAAACCGTAAAAAATATCAAGTACATACAATTGCATATCAAGTAATTCTGGCACTGCCAGCACTGAATACCCAATGAAAATGAATTTCATACATGTTTTTCAGTGTAATTGGAACGTAGTGGCTTTGAAAGATAGCTGCTTTTGTTCACCTTAGAGTTATTTAGCTTTCCCTTAAAAGTGTTTCCCAGTTAATTTCTTTTTTAGAGGAAGAGGCTTACTCCTTCTTGAAAAGCATGCAACGAGTGAGTATATTTTAGCTGTGTGATAAGAAGTGTGTTCTTCGCCTCAGGATTCCTTGGACTGGTGCCAGAGAAGGTTTGTACTTAAAAGAAAATCCAAAGTTTTTGGTTTAAGAAATTGTAACATATCACCAGCGATAGCAAAAAACAAAAAAGTTTCTCTTTTGACTTGGAGTAAAGAAAAAATATGGAAAGTGAAAAGAAATTTAAAGATAGAGAATAACTAATACAACCTGGTTAGCTTTTAAAATTCATTTGGTCCTTTGCCTGCGAAAGCAATGGACCATTTTTTCCCCTCATTTACATCATTACCACACCAGCTGAAATAAATGATGATCCCCCTGTTAATCTGTGATACTGCAGTGATGGCATTTCACACATTTCATTGGGAGCACATTTTACTTGACTAAGCCTATTAAGAAGCCCCGTGTTTTTGTTGTACCGCTCGATGCTGTGTGTGACAGCACAGCAGGTGGCTATATCGAGGTGAACTCTAATTAATTCAAATCAAAAAGTGAGGCCCAGATAACGAGCGCTACAATTAGCAAATTACATCAAGGCTATGCAAGTATCTATCAGAAAAGAGCTGCCTGGATGCTGCGTCCTCATGCTAAATTCAGCCAATGTGTTAGTCATGACTATGGCAAGTACTTCTGTTTTTAAACCAATGGGAGTTTTGTGGGTGATTTCCCATTGCAGCTGCAACGGCAGGACCAGAATCTGTGATCTCTTCTGTCACAAGGGAACAAAATGTAGGCGTTTGAGCTGGTAGAGGTAGCCTAGCTGTTCACGGAGCTGTTGCTCAGGTTTCATGATAAAATGGGTGGTCTTCTTGCTGCTTTATTATCAGAGGATCTTATGGCACAACATATATTTATGGATCAAAAATAGTGCAGCCTTGCATCTACTTTTAGAAGCCCCACTGCAAGTATTTCACAGTGCTTTTCAAAGTAGCTATAAAACATAGGAAGGGCTTAGGGGAAAAAGTTTCTGCTCCCACGGTAAATCAAAAGTGAACAGACAAAGGTCAAAATACCAAAAGCCACAAGAACATTAACACTTAGGATATAAAGATTTCCTAAGAAACTAATGCTTGCTCTTTCCCCAGATAAAGCAGACACCTTATCTTTGGGAGTTTACAAAATGGAGCCAAGCTATACAAGTAACCACTTAACTAAACCAAGGCCTGGATCTTTTAGCTGTCTGCAGTCATTAAAGCTCTCAGAAAGTCTCCCAGGAGCCAATATGCTTGCTTAAGTGTACGCTGTAAAAGGTCCCTGAGATTTACAAGGAACTGCTCCATGCTAAGCTAGGCACCATCTGATAAACAAGCAATTTTAGCTTCAGGCTAAATGATGCTCTTTGAGGCTTTGATTTACAATGCTGCAGATGATATATTTGTAGTTCTCGGATAGGTTCTGCCACGGACCTGCTGTGATTACTCATCCATGAACCAAGTGAGGGCTCAGATCTTCAGCTAGGAGGTCAGAAAATTGTCAGCGGAGCAAGAAATATTTGATGAGGTTTATTTAGATGCTAACCACATTAAAAAAATTAAATTAAGCAAACGGCGGTGAACAATTCTTAAGCTTTCCAGGGACCAAGGATTTCTTTTTTGTATTTTTTTTATTGTTGTTTGCTTAATTTTAAATGTATTTTGAGTCAAAAAGGTATGAAAGTAAGTCCCTTATTGACTTCCTGCACTAATTTTACTTTCATTAGACTATGTTTTGAAAAGAGGAAAGTACTTAGTTGAGCATCTAAAATGGAAAATACTAATTTAGAATTTATGAAATTTCTTGAATCTTTTATACTTCTCCCCGAAATCAGAAATACAGCTTGGAAATAAAGGACATTAGAGACAACACATATACTTCAGAAATTTACATTAAAAACTCAGACAGCCTTGGGGAAAAGAAATAGAGAAAGCAGAACCTAACAATTCGGGCATGCTTTGCTTTCATAGTTCTTCTTTTTTCACTGATTTGAGACCTGTGCGCCCAGTCCTGCACACTGCTGAGTGCCTCCTCAGAAGCGGTGAGTAGTCTGTCTGGTAGTTTTACTCCTATTAAAAACAAAGAATTTTCTAGAACTTCCAATAATGTTATTGTCAAGAATATACAATTCTTGGATTTAAGAAAATGTGATTTAAGTCTTGCCACTGCAAATCAGATTTTTACCCCAGAAAAGTACCAGTTACACAGATCAAACTAGTTAAATGTAGCATGTAGACAAAAGCTCCAGTTCAGGAAAAACACAGCACTGATTTCTTGCTTTTAAATACAATTCTTATGTCTTTTGAAGTTGTGAAAATATTTTATGTAACACTAACAACAGAGATAGCCTACTTAATATATCACTGTAAAAGGCCAGAAAGTGTTTTTATATCTAAAAAACCACAAATTCTAAATGTATGTCTAAAGTTTTTTTTCCAATTCATTTTAAAGCTCAAAGCTTATACTTCTGAAAGTTATGGATGTATTTTCAAAAAAACTTTTATTTTAGTGCAGTTTGCATATAGCTTTTAAATACACAATTTGTATTTCACATAAATATACAGTATAAAGCCATATACATACATATGCGAATATATAAATAAATCTTTTATATTTATCCATATCTGACTTCTTTAAATCTTAAGCCTTCTGTTTCAAAAGTGCAACACACCACGAATTCCCACCACCTTGACTTCCTGCAAAGTTCAACTGAATTTATACTATACTGAATTTTATTAAATGATTATGATTTAATAATGCAGTAAAGGCATTAGCCAAATAAACTTGTTACTGAAAGCAAACAAAATATATCGTTTCAGAAAGTTGCTGGGCCTCACAGCTATTAAAGGATGTTGCCAGATGTGCTGGAACTATGGAAGGGTAAAATATATGAGAGGTTTTCATTTTTAGCAGATACTGTACAAAGTGTGCACACGCTGGTCAAGTTACTCAGATAATATAATCCCCAGTTATATTATAATACATGAATTAACTTCAAAAATACTGAATATTTCTAAATAGAGAAAAATATTTCTAAAACTGTATTGTAAACCATTATTTTTACTCATTTTCTGCAATTCACCTTTTTCAGGAGCAAAATTATATTATTATTCCTTTTTTAAAATAAAAATCTCTAAGTACAATTAAATCTAGTCTGTGAACCTGAAAACTGACGAGTATTTCTGAACACCAGGTGCTGGGTGACAGCCCTGAAGAGCAGCAATACTCTATGTTCCTTCAAATTCACAGTCTAGATACAAATAATCAAGGTGTACATTTTGTATAGATAGGGTACGTGAGATAAAACAAACTGTATCAGTGGCTTGATAAGCAGTAACCCACCAGGGAATGCTACCTCCCAAAGCTCCCTATTAGAGTTTTAACAGGTTCAAGAAAGTGAATTTTAACTGAAACAGAGCAGCCACGGTGCACTGGCTCTTCCAGGGTTTCAAGCAAAAGACCAGTCTTCCAGAGGGCAGCTATATGGCACCTATATAATATATATCAAACATGGAATCAGTATTCAATTAGCAATTCATTTGGCCATCTAAGAGGAACTTGTCTTTTGGGGAGCATTGCAGACTTCAGCTGCTCAAAAACTAGGTGAAACCAACTCTCTCCAATTCAGGAGAGGATAATGCTGAATTTTAACCTTCTTTTCTCCTCCTCAAAGAAGGTCCTCGAAGGGGAGAGACAGCAGAAAAACTCCAAAGAGCATCTCGGAAGCATTTCCAGTGATCCCAGAGAGCAGGACACTGTGACTCCCACGTGGCCAGGAGCTCGCAAGGGCATCGCAAAAGAGCTTTGAGTCACACCTGGTGAAAAGGAAAGCCTCCTTGAAAAGTAACTGGGTGTGAAAGCACATACAGCATTGAGTCCAGTATTTCTGAGGCAAAGACAGGAAAAGAATAGCCATTCTTGGCCTCTCCATCCAACCTCGGTTTTGCACTTGTAATATTTCCTTAGAGCAAATCAAGGGCGTGCTGCTTCCCTCCTGCTCCACTCCTGTGGTATTTCTGAACCCTGGGGCTTGCTCTTTGAGTTCCCCCGGCCTGTTTTCTGCTGTCAAGGTCAGATGAATGTGAAATCTGCATCCTCATGAATATCATTATCTCCCAGAATTTCCCCGAATTCTGAGTGCTGGGACCTTTTCAGATCCTTCGCAAGGCTACTCATCTTGAAAAATAAAATAAATTGGTAAATCTCCATTCCAATTGCAGAAGATGGAATCTAGGCAGCTCACAAAAATGTGAAAATATGCAAAGTAAACAGATTGTTTCTGACAGTAACAACCCCGCGATTTCATAAAGCATCATCAAATTGCAACATGCATGTATTAAGCTTTGAGAACAACTGAATTCACAGTGACACATTCTCAGCTCCTGAATTCATTATCACACCTGCTCAGCTTGGAGATTTGCAGTATTGTACCTTGCTCTCAAAAGTGGCCTCCAAAGGAACGCTGTATTATCAAGGTAATTTCATTTAGGTTCAATTTTCTGGAATGCTTTGTGAGCCGTACAGAGAATTATAGCAAGGGCAGAGGAGTGCCAAATGGAGGTAAATGTATTCAAACTTCTTTTGGTGCTGTCCCCTGGAAGGAATTCCATGGCAAGTCCCTAACAGCTGCTGGAATTAGATTGCGAAGCGGGGAAAGCACAAGCACGGCAACACAACAGGGTCTGGGGATGACTTTGGCTCTAGAGAACCCAGCTGGGCTGATCTGCATCCTCATTTCCCTTCGAGATTTATAACACTGTTAACTTTATTAAGGAGAAGTTCCTCGAAAACAACAAAACCTGAAAATGTAATTCATTGGGAAAATGGCAATAACAACTCGTCAGAAAACAAGCTTTCTAAAACCAAAGAAATAAATATTTCTGGACATTAAATCTGTGCTGTCATTCCCCCCAATAAACACACTTTGTACAAAGAAATACATACTTCATGACAACGCTGCAGTCTTAACTCTGGCCAGCCTGCTGGGGATTCTCTAAATCAGCATGTTAATAGATACTTGTATGGACATTTTTAATAGTCTAATATATTAACAAGCTGTAGAATTTTAAAGTATTTTAAATTGCCTTGACTTCTGTTATTTCTACTAGATAGCCTATTACAGTATTTTCCCACTTATTCTAAGAAAATACGTGTCTGTAGACTTGCATTTGATGCTGGTCAGTAGATGTCATTAATGTATATAAATAACATTTTATGGAAGTAATTATTATTGTTATGTTTATAATCTAAGAGTTCTCCTGTAATAATATTTATTTAAGGTCAGAATTAAGGTTATTCTGTGATGCTATATATTCTTTGTAAAATAAATGTGTATTGAAGTAATATACAATTTATTACGTGCTTACATTCATTTCCTCCATTTTAAATAACTGATACTTGCAGATCAGATAACTGACAACATATTTATTAAAAATATTTTAAGCTGGTAAAAGCATTTTTTTGTTTTGGTTCACTTTAGTGTGTTCACTTACACATTTAATTTTCTTATTTCTGATAGATAAAGTACACTTTTTCTTGCATGAGAAGCACCATGGTCTTACAGTGAATGGCTGCAAAGAAGCCAGACCCAGCGATGGCTGCAAACTGAGTGACGTCTCTCTACGATACGAGATTTTTCAAGGTTTTGCAAAACTGGCTTGGCAGAGAAAGGCCACGTCAGCCAGTGCTGCAATGTCCTGTTGCGTTGGGGTAACACATGAAGGTTGGTGGGAACTCAAAGGCAGTGGTCTTTGGTGCTGGCACGAAAACGACCAGGGGCAAAACTCATGCTGATTCTTCCTTCCCTCTTCTGCACTACTGATGTATATGGAATATAACATGCAAATTCAAAATCATGACAAATTAGAACAAAAATATTTGAAAACTCTTCTTGTGTTTGTTGCAGACAGGAATGCTACAGGGTTACTGAGTTTCCGATTTTCAGTGCAGCTGTCCTGTTCAGAAATGCTCCTGAACCCATCAGAGATTAAACCCATGTTATATCAGGGAAGTATCTTTATATAAAAGAATGTTTTGAGTCCGGTTCCTCTAATTAGACATGCTTACTTAAACCAGAGGGGTTGGAGAATCTTGAAGATAAAGACTTTGCAGTCAGAGAGTTTTTCTGGGATCAAGCTCTAACTGTCCCTGATATCGAGGACATTTTGTTCCAACCATGGTCACGGGAAAATATGTCAAGAAAGTAAAATGTCCAGTTGCCCCTGTGCTCATCAGTCCAGGGCAGCTTGCTAACCAAGAAGCGGTTAATCTGAATTCAGCAGTATAACCTCAGAAGCAAGGTAAGGATTTTTGAGATATTTCTAAAGATAGCCTCCCCTTTTTTAAGAGGGGATACCAGCAGAGTGCCTGGCTCATCCTGCTAGTGGAAGGAAAACATTTTTGATAGACTAAGTGTCTCCATTTTCAGTAACAGAAAGAAAGAAATCCTGCACATACAGAAAGTTTTTCTTTCAATTTGTGCTACAGGAAAACCTGTATACCTCTACATTAAACTGTGCCACGTTAAAGACACAAAATACATTTGGACCAAGCTGTTAATTACGCCTAGAATTCATATTTGATCCCTGAGTGGGTGAGATGCCAATTTCATACTATAAAGCACCATGTCTGCCTGTCAAGAAAACCATTTTACCACAAACATGCCACATATTTGTGTACTGAAACTCATTTTAAGATAGCAGCCTAAGAAGCCAGAACACATACATGCCAGCAAATGAGACAAACATTTTTTTTTGGAACCATTCCATTTCTGTTGCGATTGAAAGGCTCATTTGGGGCATTTATGGCAGCATTTCATGCCTGTAGGGATTGAGGGGTGTTTTGGGCACACACAGGGTGCTGCCTGGGTCTGCAGTGGCCCAAGAGGAGCTGCAGATGCTGTGGGCAGGGAGGCCCAGGCTGTGATGAGGCTGTGGGGAGCAGCTGAGTTCCTGGCAGGGCTGTGGGCACAGGTGGATGTGGTTACCCCATTTAGGGAGCTATAAAGGGCTCAGCAGGGCTCAGGTGGCCTGGTTTGGCTCAGTGAAGCTTTTGGTCTGTTCCTGTGAGCTGGTGCCTAGGTAAGAGCTTGCACTGGGCCTTTGGGTTTGTCCTTTTGTTTGGGCCTCTGCTGAGGGGAAGAGTGGAGAGGTGTTTTTTAGAAAGGTTTTTTAGAAAGGTTTTTAGAAAGGAGAGCAATACTGAATGTTTTCTGCTTTCTGCAGAGCAATACTGAATGTTTTCTGCTTTCTGCTTGTGACAACCTCTTGGTAGAGCAGCTCTTGGTGCCAGCCAGGAGCCTGGCCTAGCTCCTGAAGGAGCACGTGCAGCTTGTGCTTGTGGTGGCTCTTACCAGTGAATCTCCCCCCTGCTTTTCTGCAGGTTCATGGTCTTTGGGTTCAATTCTGATGTACTCAGGGCTGAGGCAAAAATCTCCCTCTGTAGCATGTGTGTGTTGAGTTACCAGCCACTTCAGTAGCTACTTACTAGAGTCTCCTGAGAGTTGCAGGTTGTGTTGATGGTGGTGTCCAGCTGAAAGTAATGTCCTCTGGTGGGGTAACAGACTGCGAGTGGCTACCATCAAAATATTACCCTGAGTACATAAAGACTATATCTCATCAATGTGTAAAAGAATATTTCAAAGAAGATAGTGCACTTTATGCAGAGAATAAGAACAATGGGTTCTCTTTACCTGGTATCATCTCTGTGAAGCCCTAGAGCTGTTTTTTTCTTTTCTTCTTTCTTTTCTTATCTTTCTTTTTTTATTTTTTTTTTTTTTTGGTGGGGGGGTTAAATATATATTTGGCAGATTAAAAAATAAAAAAA
>JAVCKT010016948.1:0-15039 GCA_032273925.1 Rhynchotus rufescens
CCTTCCTTCCTTCCTTCCTTCCTTCCTTCCTTCCTTCCTTCCTTCCTTCCTTCCTTCCTTCCTTCCTTCCTTTTTTTATTTGGAAAACCAAAGATCTCCGCTTAATGAATCCAGAAATACCTTGAGACAGAGTGGGTCTTGGACAGCAGTTCTACATTCAAAATAGCACCACAGCTTCAACTGGCTATATACACGAAGTTCTTTTTCCAGTTTATGGGTCTTAATGGAAAATCTTGAATCAATATGTCTAGAAGGTGGTGAGGGCCACCCATAGAAAGATGTACTGATAGATTACAATTTTTAAAAGTTATCGGGCACAGTTACCTGAAAGACTGCATGTCTTGGCAGAAGATACTGGGGCTTCTTGGTGTAAAAATAATGGGGTTCTGGCTGCAAATGGGCCTAGTGTGTTGGCTGAAGAAGGCTCTGTGTGCTCCATCTGCCACTCAAAACACAAGTGTTGCTTGTACTCAGCAATCTCTGAGTCAATTCTCTCACATTTGGGCTGAATAGTGAGAAGGCACAGAAAGAAGGAAAAGAATCTTTTTTTCCCCTTGATATCTTCATTTTTGATGGGAGGTGAAGGAGAAGGAGGTGAAATCTCAGAAGTAATTCTTAATTGTCAAGGAAGGAATTTTGTAGATTTTTTTTTTTTTTCTGTTGTAGTGAATTGCAGGCGATAGTTTCATTGTGCCTGCAGAACTGTGGAAGTATGTTCTGTGATGTATGATTCCTTGATGAGAAACAAACTTTTAGAAGTCTTGAGGAACTTCCAGAAGTCCAGAAGACATGAAGCTCACTATCTTCGAGCAACAGCACTGTTCCTTGAGGAGGCAATATAGAGTTTTGGACAGACAGCATTGAATTTGCCTTTGAGAAAGGAGAACATCAGTCATTCCTGCCTGATTTTCTTCTTTATCAAACAGAAGTGCAAGGAAATATTTCTGGGTAGTGTTATAGTTTGAAGTATCTTATTCTAAAGTGCTAAAAGAAATTCTCATAAAAAGGAACCTCTATCTTTGCGAACTGCTGAAAAGATGCCACTGATGCACTGGAAAGTCATGTATCAATCCCTCTTCAAAACGATTCTTCCTGAATCATAGCCATTATAGTTGTACTGAAGAGTAAATATTCAGGTATTCAAGTAGACAAAAAAAAAAAAAAAAAATATTTGCTATTAAGACTGTCCACAAACATTTAGGAGCAAGACTGGAAAATACTTCGGCAAATCATTTCCTTGACTCATCTGTAACACTGGTAAAATGTCAAATTATTCTTAATTTGCCTGTGTTACCCAGAAAGCTGAATGAACCAGATATAGAGGTGATGAAATTGACTTTTTGGCAGTGTTTGTGATGTATTGTTCTGAGTTACTGATTCTACAGAAAGTGTATTATGGTATGAGAAATTTTTGTTTGTACATTTACTTAGCTATATCCAGAATAAGCATAATTTTAACATTCTTGTGCTTTTGCAAAGTGTTATGAAAGTACTTATGTAAAAGATATTGGTAAGTTAATTCTGTTATTCTTTCAAGATTGAGTATTGCAGACCCTGTGGATTAAGTATTAGAGTTCAGGACGAGAAGATTGAGTCCTGACTCCTTGTTATAATTCTTCTTACTATATGATATGTGCCTTAAAATAATTGGCTAATGTTCATCAAGTTGAACCAAGCATTAGATGTAATGCATAGAGCGCTATCATTTTAATATTTGGCAAATAATCACCATTTGGACTGACCACCTTTTTTCTTTTTTCCTTTTTCCTTTTTCCTTTTTTTTCTTTTTCCTTTCTCCTGTTTTCTTTTTTCTTCTTTTTTTTTCTTTTTTCTTTTTTCTTTTTTCTTTTTCCTTTTTCCTTTTTTCTTTTTCTTTTTTCTTTCTCTGCACTATGGACTGAGTTACCAGCATTCATTGCTGCTTATATATGAGTGTATATGGTCTGGGCTGAGATTGTACAGTGCAGCTCTGTACAGTTGTTTTTACAATGAGGCACAAAGAATATTTTTGATACTGTAACAGGAGAATTTTTTAAGTGAGCAGAAAATAGTCATACTGACTGGAAGTTCACACTATGCAAAACCACTATCTTCAGGCACAGTAATGATACCTACTAGTAATGTAAGCAAAATAACTCAAGAAGCACCGAGGTAGCATGCAGAATCAGATTCTGCAGCAGCTCATTTCACAGATTCTCAAGATATGATTTATTTACTTTTGAAAGCATCAAATATTATTTCTCACACAGCTTGCTTACTTTGTGAGGTCCAAGCAGGATCTATGAGATTTTACATTTTATTCAAGACATTTCTCATGCATTTACTTTTGTTTTGAAGTACCATAACCAACTTTTAATGTCTCTCTCAACATCACATCAGCATAATGGACTAAGTGATTAAATGCATATAATCAGCTGGCCCAGGATAACAATGTGACAAGCAGCCAGTTCAGCTGGGTTTTTTTTTCCCTAGCTTGACCACCTGCATAGCTCTGGCACATGTGAGGAGCATCTGCCAAGAGAACATGCCAGAACAAGGCATGAATTTACATCTGCCACTCAAGAGTCTAGTCTTACAGTATGTACATATGTACGACAGGCAGATATATCCTTCAGAAATCTATTAAGGAAGCATATATATGTACTATACCTGGAGAGTTTCAAAGGCTTCTTTGAAAGGCTTCTGCTCTAAACCATACTGTATAGAAAATGTAGATTCTTTTCCTGAACAAATATGTATATAAAAAACATATATATGTAATATTTAATTAAAATATACTCTTGTAAAATGCTGTATCTTTCTAATCAGCTCCCTGCTAAGCTAGCAGACATTCCTACACATCCCTTCTCTTAAGAGTTATTACATTATTTGTAATACTTCAAATTAAAAATGTATTACATCCCCAGGTCTATTCATTATAATATAATTTTTAAACAATCCATGCTACCATTAACATCATAGTATGAAAAACACTTTCAAAATAGCATTTGTCTGTGGAATTCACACACTAAAATATGTTTATGAAGTATGTTTATTTCCTTAAATCAATTTGCAAAGAGGTTTGAATATTATTTAAAATGCCTAAAAGTAAAAGCACATAGCTCTCCCTAAAATTTGGTTTTTTTTTTTCCTTTTCAGTCATCTCAGCCATGTTTCCAACACATCAATGCTAGTCCCATGCTCAGTTGAGATGCGTAGAAGATATACTAGGAAATATGTGTAAAATGCAACCTTCAGAGAGAAAGAATGGAGGATCATGTGTCCCCGGCTAGACAGCTCTAAACAGTGAATAGACTTAGGGAGTTTAAAGCTGCAAGCACAGTTGGTAAATGTAGATCCGTAGATCTGTGAAAAAAAAATAGGACTGAAGCTATTGAGCAAGATAACATGGCTGGAGCTTAATATCTGAAAAAGATAGTCCATTCTGGAGGAAAAAAATAGAAAAAAAAAGAAAGAAAGAAAATAAACACCTAAAATATCCTCCTTAGGAGAAAAAGTAAAATTGTGAAATAAATTTAAGGCCAAACACCATATTAAGGAATGTAAAGTTATAGCTAAGATACAGTTAAGATTAAGACATCTGGGCACACAGCAGATTGACACTATTCTATCTTTTCTAGTTAAATTTATTCTTAGAAGCAGTGAATTTAATTTATCCAATATCCATCAATCAATATCCATCTAAACCTAGAGGTCTAATCTAAGCCGATCACCCCAATTCCATTGCCCATGCAGGAAAACAGGCACCTGCAGGAAGGTAATTCATCCCATTACAACATTGTTTTTGAAATCTCCATTGGGACATTCTTTTAAAGTTCTTTCTTCTATTGAATCTCTATAAATGAAAACTCTCTAAGCATGCCTTCTGCAGGAAAAGACAGTGTAAACTTTTTTTTACTCTATTATAACATGTATGTTGCAGCTATGTAGCAGCAGAGTTTTTGAGAGACCTCAGTAAAATAAAGTAGTGGTCGGATCAAGTCTTCTATTACAGATGGAACTGACTTGCAAGTGGAACATTTACAAATACCGGCATACTGAAGATTTTTTGGTGGATTTCAGACAACTGTTGTTGTCAAGGGTTCTGTAGAAAACATCTTGGCTTTTACTTCCAGCATATTTAGTTACACAAATTTTTGCTGAGTTTCAATCTATCATAGCCTAAGACATCATATGTTATCTTGGAAAACCATAGAACATCAATACAAGAGATGCATAATCCACAGATTCAGTTCACATAACCTATGAACTTTTTTGAAAAGTTCAGCCTTTGAAATTTGAATGAACTTTTTCAAAAACAGAAGCCAGCCAAGCAGAGGATTTTTTCTGGAGATTAAATGTTAGAAGGAAGTGCTGTTGAGATGAGGCATAGCCAAACACCATCGGACTCAACTGGTCATTCGTTCTCTAGGAAGAGTTAGGGTAGTATACATAAGTACTAATGATTTAAAAGCACTATGATTGAAATCATAGTTTATTCATTTGTGAGGTATGGCCAGCAGTATCTTGTTATTTTTTTCATCCATTTTCCAAATTATATTGGAAGTTATTGAGACTTTTTTTTTAAATTCAGTTTTGTATTTCCTGTTTCCTTTCTCTTTTTGCAGTAGAAAACTTTTGCATAACATGGAATTGACAAACAGCTCCAAACAGCTCCAGTTCTAGGAATCAAGATTTCTTAATGTTTTACTTCTTTTTCCTTTTTTCTTTTCTGTTTCTGAAAATCTCTGCCAAATGCAACCTTTAGAAAATGCTAACATGCTGTGGGTAGCAAGTTGCTCATTTTTCACATACTATTAGAGTGCCGCATGACTCTAACAAAGTTTTTCATACCTTTCTCTTTCCCTGTTCTCACAAAAACTTTGTATGGTAGCAGCAAATATTTCACTAGCAAACACCACATTGCATGTGGATTCTTAGGACAGTTTGACCTTTGCAGCTATTTTTTTTTTCTCCAGATATGTATAGCTTTTCCCTGCCTAGAAAAGAACAGAAAGAACATGAGAGGTAAGGCAATGAAGGACAGAGTAAACAAGGAAATGTGTGCTGTAATTGTAAGGTAGCTAATTTGCTTATTTATCTGTAGTTAAATGCTACTGGATATATATTCTAGTTCTTTGCCATAGAGCAGGTATGTATATGTCTTGACTCTTCTTTCTTTGTTATCTTCTTTTTTCTCAATAGAAGCAAAGTTGCTTGTCTTGCAACAAGTAGTGTTCTACTCAGGATAGCAGCTGATGTGATTCAGTTATGCAATCACTTAAAAAAAAAAAAGAAATCTCAGTTTCTTCACAGGTCATCTGATCAAATCTTGCTATTATACATTCAAGAAAGATATGTCTTGTCTAACTAGACATCTACTATGAAATTGCCTATATATGCCCTGGCTATTCTATGTTCTCATTACTGACAATTTAGAGAGGAAGAAAGAACTTTTTTAACTGTGATTTATCTCATCTTAGATCAGCAACTGCTTGCTGTTTTCAGTCTTGAAATGTCTATTTCATTCCTTACACCAAGTTTTTCAGATCCAGTCAACTATTCTATAAATGCCTACATTTTGCGGGCAAAAGGCTTAAATTCTGCCCAGCACTTCAGAAATGAAGTATTTCTGACAAATGAACAAGCCCAGTATCCCCGTGTTTTAAAATGATCACTGTCACAGGCTGAATCTTATACTCTTTGGCAGAGCCTACCCTGATACAAGCCTTTAGGAAGGACATAACTTGGGAACATCTGGATTTTATCAAACAGATCTGTTTTCTGTAAGTGTCATATGCCCTTGACTCCACACAATATATAGTAGGCTAAATTATATTGTATTTTATATTCAGTTTCTCCAGGGAAACTCTACTGTCTTCCTACTCTTAGACTGGCCTCTTCTGGCTGTGCTGGCTTGATTCCAGCAAAACTAGGGAATATTGACTCAGTCACGTATTCACTTTGCCCTGGAATTTAAGAAGATATTCTTTAAGCATCTAAATTAGGTTCCTGTTCAGAGGCTTGCTCCTCCTCAAAGACAAGATATATGATATAGGAAGCCTGCACTTTTAATTTAGGCACATAAATTCATGTTGAAAACAAAGGATGTGAAAAATGCGGTAGTTTACTAAGTCTCTTTTTGTTGTTTTTCATTTAAAAAATCTTTTCAAAGATTTCCTCAGCATATATTATCAGCTTCTCCAATGCACCAGTAAAGATATCTGAAAGTCTTAGATCTAGGGATGAGTGAATGGTTTGTGCATACTGAAGAGCCTCAGAGCAGGAGAATGGAGTAAGGGAGGGCAGGAAGACCAATAAAGATTTGAGTTGATCACCAACCTTCCAAAGCGTCCTAGGATCCACCCTTTTCCCTTAGGAAGTAACAGAGAAGCTTAACTCATTGTTGGTTCAGTCTTGTGTCATGGGGCAATGAGAAGTTGACACGAGAAGCACAGCACTCTGTGACATCTAATATAAAATTTCATTGCAAAACAGGCTGGGTACCAATTTCTGTTCTAGGATTATACCCTCTGACACCAGGCTGGGTTCCTGGTGCAGGTCCACTGGTGCAGATTAGCTGTAGGGGAGCAGCACCCATGTTCTGCTCCATGTTTCCAGGAGCTAGCATGCTGCTGGACATCTATGCATGTATTCCTCTCCCTCCCAAGGTGCTAGGGTTCTCATTATTTATTACTTTTTGTGTAAGATTTCCCACAGCCACTGACAGTCATGTAGCTGCAGGTTCCTTATTTCCTCTGTATCTCAGACCAGTTAAAAGTTGTCACCAGTGTTTTCTTTGCTCTCTGATTTCCCACTCAAATACATTACCAAAGTATGGAGTTAGCAGCAATTATCTATCAAGTTTCATGTTACAAGGGTCCTTTGTTTTTTTCCAGGTCGTACTGAGTTAATCTAGGTGGAGTAGAGGTAGCCAAAGTCTTATTGACCTGAGAGCTACTCTTAGCTAGGCTTTACCCCATGATATTCTGTGAGTATGAACATCTTACAGTGAAAAACAGCCTCTTACAATAAGAAATTAAAGAACCCTTTCTGGATTGAAGAGAGGAAAGAAATGATCAACATCAAAATCATACTTCTACAATCTACAGCACTCAGGGGAATACTGTAACTGTGAGTTGTTACATGGATTACTGACACAATAAGACATAATTCTATATAGGTATTGATAGAGAGATAACTGGTTATATTGAAAATCGTTCTATGTTCTCATTTTCCCCCTTCTACATTGCATTCAGTGTGAATAAATTTTTGAACTTCTTTATTTTTCTTTACACATATACTTAATCTTCTAAGCAGAGTGAATTAATCTTGTGCAAATTTTTACTAGTCTTACAAGGCACAAACTCAAGTCCTCAGAGTTTAAATGTGATCTACCTTAAAACACTACTGCCTTGGGCTACAGCCAAAGCTATGATCAGATGTTGCAGATGATCAGGTTAACCCATTTTAAGAAGTTATCCACATGGCTAAAACATAGTGTCTTACTGCATAAAGTCATAATCTATTGCCATGCGAGAAGCTGATTGCAATTATTCCTGTGCAAATGCAGGGTAACTTGTTTCCTAAGGTCTGCTACCCTCAATATTACACCTATTATTTAATATTACACCTGTCAGGACTATATTCACATTGGGACAAAATGACAAAAAGGATAACTATTCAATAAAGATTCACAGAAAATAATAGTCTAAATGCATTCCAGCTTTGCTATACTGATCAAAATTACTTTGAAGAATTCCTAAGGGTTATGCACACTAGAGAATTTGGCACTGATTAGTCTTCTTGACCCAAACTGATATGGATAAACCCCACAGGGTGAGTTTCTACAGTAATGATAGACTGGTGTAAGTTTCAAGCAAAACAGAAACTAACAGAAACATGGCCCATGGTTTGGGCCATGTGCAGCCCAAACATGTTCTGTCCTTTTTCCTTCTGCCCTTCCACAGAAAAGCTCTGGTGAAACACCATCTAGGGAACATTTCTCCAAGTTCTCTCTGTCCTCAAGTCTCTGTATAATGTTGTACTCCCAGGTATTTAGTAAAATGCAATTAGTGTTGAAGAATAATTTCCTTTAACTGCAGTTAACATTTCTTGTTGTTTTATTTTTATTTTTTTTTTAAATTGAACAATTGTAAAAAATTATTCCTTTATTCTCCACAGACATAGAGAGTTATTTAAAATACAGGATTTGGCCATTACCTAGGCCATTGCACTTGAAGAGCTTTTTTGCAGTGTTTTATTCTTCTCTTTGTGGTTATCTTTATTTACCCTGATGCACAAGCCCCACAGTCTGCAGAAGCCTCCCTCCTTGACCGCTTCCTGTTTCTTTTTACTTTTTCTTTATTCACTGGCTCTGGCAGTTGCCTAATAGCAATCTCAGCACAATCAATCAGCAGCCTGTGCAAGCAAATAACTTACCAAACACTTGAACCCTATAATTGTGTTCTGACCTTGCGTCTACTGGAGGTGAAAACAATGGTGGCATCTCTGAGGCGGTGGCACGTATACTCTGGTGTGCTGAAAATGCCATTCATCTGCCAAGGGTGAACTTTGCAGCAGAGGAAAATCGACTGCAGCCAAATAAAGCCTCGCAGTACATGGAGGAGTAGGTGACAGCACAGGGAGCATTGGCAAACAAGACACAGTATTGCCTGAACTGAAGAAAGCTTAAGAGGGCTATCTAAGGCAACCAGATAGGAGGGCTGACTGTCTGACAGCTGACTCTGAAAGGCTGTAAAAATTTTTAAAACTTCTAATTTTTCCTTGCTTCGGATTTTTGGAACATGAATTTAAGATGAATATTAAAGAACTTGCAGTGAGAGAATATTCACTCCAAACTTCCCCTCCCATCTTGAACTTATGAGTAAATGCTGCCATCCCTGTGATTAAATAAACCAATTCTGTTGTTCATAGAGTGCTGGTATGATTCATGCCAGGCAAATGACATTCAAAATATCCACATTTGTGCCCAATATTATTAATACCACTACCTATTATGCAGCCTACTTAAGGAATGGCACTGTTATTATGCTTTCTAGCGGGAGAAATTTGCTCCAATTTGCTGAAGCACAAGCATACTCTTTCCAGTGTGTTTTAAATGAACTAATTTCTCTTTGTTAGGAAACATGATGGGACGGCAGACATGAGTTATTGCCAAAAGTTGGCTGCTTTTGAAAGTGAGCGATGCTTCTGAGAGGAATATTACAACACCATGTATATGTTTGAGAGACACTGAAACATTCTCAGAGCAGAAAGCTGGTAGAAATGAAAAAAAAAAATGACAGGACCTTGTGCTCATAAGAAGTATGACAGTTGTGGTGAAGAACTGCCTGTGCTCATCACATGCTGTGCACAAACACAGAAAGGCAACTTCTTGCAATGTGTATGTCAAAACAGAGGTCCCATGTGAGCACAGGGAAGTGTTTGAGGGAGAAGAAAGGAACTGGGATGGTAATGCCAGTCTCCATGATTCATAGTAGTGTCAGTGCAACTGTGATGGAGATGTTGTCAAGCCTCACGACAAAAGCAGAAGATATATTTTCCAGAAATTCGTCTCAGCTTCACAGGCATCATGAGAAAAAGCCTGGAAGTGCCTGTGTGAAAGTCTTAGAAGAGAGCAATGGGAGCAAATCCAATGCAGAAACACTGGATGTTCAGGTTGTGAAGCTTGTAATACTGGCAAGGGCAAAAAAAATAGGTAAAGGGAGGAGAAAGGAAGGATGAAATGTGATTAAAATTTAAATTATCAGAATACCAGGCCTGTCATCAAGCATGGCTGCTAATAACACCAATTCTCTCTCCAGAAACACCTTAGACATTCGTCACTGAAAACGTAACTGGTGTGGGCAGCAAGGAAAGTCAACAAAGGTATCTGATGATAATGAGAAGACAGAGAAATGGCAAAATTAAGCCATTAGAAACTGCCTGTAGTATGCCACTAATGGCTTGTTTCCTTATGGGGACTTTGTGTAGTTACAGATCTATTAATAAACTAAAAAGCAACAAAAGCATACTCTGTGTGACCTCCACAGCACAATTGCCCCCATGCAATTTCTAATGTACTGCTCTGTTTTTCAAGGTGGAAATGGTAATGTTTTTCACTCTAAATCCTTCTAGCTTGAGCTGAATAAGGTGGACTGTAACATCTGCTGCAAATTTACATTTCTTGAGAATTTCCATTTTCAGACATTCTCTTTTCTAATTGCAAGTGGAGCTTTTATTTAACGGGATGCAGCATCCACTGAGATGAAGTATCCAGTTTCTCAATGTTGAATACTAACACAGTAATGGAATTTTATTAAATAGTCAGCACGCACTAATACATGTTGATCAGAAACAATAAATGCAATGTATATAGCACAAATGATTAAATTCAAACAAGTGAACTGAATTCTCACAAGAATGTATCTTAAAAATTATCAGATTCCACTAGTAACACAACACAATTTGCAGTCACATATCCTTCTCAGTATAACATGAGAGACATTTGAGCAAGATTTGATTCACATCTGGGAGTCTTGTTGATGTGAAATATCGTACAGGCTTGAAGCCAGATGTGAAATTATCCTTATTAGGTGTTTTTCTTTAACAATTGTGTTTTACCACAGTGATTAGACCAGATGGAGCATAAATCTTTTCTTTCATTTTCTTTTTTTTTCCCCTACCCTACGTCCTTTCAAAATCCAGTTACCATAACAACTTGATTTCACTGTTTTTGTTAAACCATCTCCTTTTTTTTTAACACACCTAGAACTTTTGTTTTGGTGGACAAATGAATACAACTAATTTTCTTAGTTAATTATTTGCTGTCAAAAATCTGTCTACTTTTTTCTTTTTCTTTCTTTTTGGTGGGGGGAAGGGAGAGAAAAACTAAATTCTTTTGTTTGGCATGTTTAGTGTCTGCAATATGTAGACAGAGCTTTAATATAAACCTCTACAAAACAATAAAACAGAAGGACTCCCAGCAGAAAGCTTGACAATCTCAAACCATACTTATACAGACCATTAATTATATTTTTTAGAGGACATTTCTTTCTATAAAAATTAAATACTCTTAGTAATCTCACAGCATCATAGCTTTGTATATGTTTTTTTTTCTTTGTTTAAATGAGCCAATTCAAATCTTCTTTTATGCTAACAACATAAAACCATACTGCGGGAAAATACCTTCCCCTTCTGTCTCCTTTTCTATTGCTTAATATCTATTTGACTTTGTCAGGGAGAACAGAAAGGCAGTGGGAGGTGTGATAAGTTAATATCTAGGAATAAAAAGGTGCTACCTAGCAACATTTCTCTGGAAACTAAATCTCATTTGTCAAGCAACTCTGAAACAGGGGCTATAGTGTCCAGGGAATTGATAATGGCATACAGAGCTTTTCACGGCAAGTCGCTAAAATATACACCCAGCCCAGGTCAGTAGCAAGTGAACACCGTTACCAACTGACAGCTGTTTAGTGGCCTATGTGAAATGCCTTCCCAGGCTTGATCCAATTCCTAGTGGGAAGGTGGTTGCATCCCAATTATCACTAATTGGCTCCCTCATTGCTAGCTGCAGCGAGGAGAGCGAGGACGGAGCAGAATCGCTGGGCTGAGGACCGTGAGGAGCGCACACTGATCCACCAGGCCAGCTGTGCCTCTAGTCAAACCAGCCAGTTTTAGCTAGTCCGTTCCCAATAGGCAACCATATAGCCCATTCTTAATGACCTGGAGCAAAGGAACCTCCACAGCAATCCTTTAACACGCCTGCTTCAGTGTTTCATGTCTCCTATCAGTACAGTGATTTTTCCCCTCCAAAAATTACCAAAATATAATTTTTTCTCATCTTTAGTGTTTTTTTTTCCTTTTACAGAGAATCAATCAATTTGAAAACATTACCAGATCTGTTAGTCTTTTACCACCCTGAATGTTTCTCTCTGGAATCTCTCCAGTTTGCCTACATATCTCACGAAGTGCAATGACCAAAACCACGCATAACGCTCCAGTAGAGACCTCAACAATGCTAAGTACAACAAAATAATTGTTTCCCTTGCCATACATTAATGTTTCTCTAACACAATTCAGAACAAGATATTTTCTTCTGCTACAGAACTTCATGGTGAGTCATGCTGTCTGATCTGTTATAAAACAAAGATCCTTGAACAAAAGTGTTTCAAGTGGCTCAGAGATTATTTGAATTTTATCTTGAAGTATCATGGGTGAACTTTCATCCAAACAGAAGTCATCTGGCTGGCCAAACTTACTTTGAACTCTTCTTTCTTTGCTCTGCTGTGTTCTCACTTCTCACTATAAAAACATGTTTTGTTCATTAGCAAATTCCACTTCACTTTGGGGGGATGACTAAGGTAAAAGAGGCACCGAATGTTTCTGCCCCTTCTGTAATTCATTTTCCTTCCATCTTTCAAAGTTAACCTTTATCCTTGCCTTTCTCCAACTTCTAATACATTAATAGAACTTTTCCTATTATTTTGCATATTTCTAGTTCATCAAAATCTATTTTGCACTGGAGTCTGTTTTTCTGCCCACATGCTTGTGTTATTTTTTATGCCTAGTACTATATCCTATTTTAATTTTCTCTGATTCCTTTTTGGTTGTCACTGAAGAGCTTTCTATATAATCAGGAAAAGACTTTCCATGCCTTTTTTTTTTTTCCACAGGAAAACAGCTCACTGTTGTGCACTTGATAAAATCTATTTAAATGGTTCCCACTTCTCCCATTCTTAATTTCTCAGATGAGGAATAATTAAGTAGATGTCTACCATTTAGGTGAGTTAAATGAGATCTGGGAACTGA
Organism: Rhynchotus rufescens; assembly: GCA_032273925.1. Lineage (NCBI taxonomy): Eukaryota > Metazoa > Chordata > Aves > Tinamiformes > Tinamidae > Rhynchotus > Rhynchotus rufescens. The sequence continues at coordinate 12,793 of JAVCKT010016948.1, forward strand.
AAATCAATTCAGTCACCAGTATATCTAGCCTAGTACAACTTGAAATGCCCTGGATAACCTTCCCAGCCTCCAGCCACTGCTCCAGAAGAGCATGGATCATCTGTTGATCTTCCACAATACCTTACAGCTCTGTGTCAGTGTCTTTCTGATCCCAGTAGAGCAATACTAGAAACCTATGCATAGGTATCAGTTATGCCAAATGGGATCCAAGGAGCTCTTCACCTTATCCCTAAGCGAACATCTAGGTTTAGTCAGCTGCATAAGCACTCTACATCCCACTGACTCTGTTAAGGAGGGGCTCATTCAGTTGTTTAGATGTGGTATCTAGTGTTGTTTGGGATGCTGTTTGTCCTAGCTGACACTTCAGAACATCATGGGTATTCTACAAATCCTATGTCATCCCTGTCAGCCCTTTGGAAATGTCCCAAATATTTTAGGGCATTTGAAGTGTCATTTGAAGTGTCATTGAAACATCTATGTTAAGAGGACTGAATCAAGAAACTATTATCCTAGTATATCCTAGTATATCCTACTGTAATGGAACCATAGGTGCCTGACTTACACATCTACACTTTAGATATCGGATATCTGTACCTAAATACAGACTATTTGAGATGCCCTAGGTCACGCAAAGGGACCTACATAGGTCTAAGACATAGCAAAAGGCATGCCCCTTTGGAGTACTAGCTAGAGGCCTAAATCATCTCAAAAGACTCTATTAAGCCTATGCATATGCATTTGTATATATTAATGCCTACAAGTGACTCAAACATTATGTGTCTGAGACTGGATCTGGTTCTACTCTCAGTTTTGATATCCAGGATGACATGGGCCAAGGCAAAATGGTTATAAAAAAAAAAAAAAGAAGAAAAAAAAAGACTGGAATAATACTAACCACGGAATTTACTTGTGGTTATATGGCCCACATGGGATTATCTTGGGTCCATACAGAATGTATTAGCTTCAGCTGAGTGTGATTCTGACAGACTTGAAAATAGGCGGTATTACCTAAAGATGACAAGAATGTTGAGAGTTTCATGAGCCTTATAAATATAACAAATTGGATCATTAAACACAGTTGTTGGAAAAAAATGAATATGTAAACTGATTGTTTGTATTTGCCTATTGTTGCACCAGTACAGGCTCAACTCACATCATTTCTTTAAAATCCATCATTCCTCTAGTGAGTTCTTAGAAATAATGTTCCAAACATTCTGGTTTCTTAAGCTGAGGCTCACAATTATAGTTCAGATACTTGAGCTGAAAACGAATGCTTACGGGCAAAACTGATCCCCATGTACAATAATTCTAAGACTCCAGGAAAGAATTCCAACATGAGGAACTGGCACAGCACATGGACGCTCTGTCTTCTCATACCTTATTAAATAGCCTGTACGAGAGCTTCAAGTCAGCATCAAGTTGTCCTGACGATCTCCTCCTGTCAGTTGTGCTAGACCTCTGAAGTCACTAACCAGCTGATGTCATCTCACAGGATGACAGACAACAAAAATCTTTTTAAAACTGTCTTGTAACCTATAGACTTCTGAAGTTAAAAGATAAATAACTCTGAAAATGAGATGAAGTCGCTCTTTGATAATGTTATTATCATGACCTTGAAGCGATATTACAACACTGTGTATTTCTCAACAAAAGGCACAAGGAGCTGAGGAAAAATACAGCCTGTTAAGTTTATTTGGAAAAAATGGGGAAAAAAACACACAATTCATTTCCAAAGCTTTTATGGCTTTTATCCCATCAGTAGTATCTTCAGTAAGACTAATTTCTTCTAGAAGATTTGTTTCAAAGACCTGCAAAGTTGTACACTGAAGCCAATCATTTATTTTTTGGAAATTTATGCATATATTATATGCATTTATGCATATAATAAAGTAGTCTTCCATCATGACACACAGAGTTTACTTGAAATGAACTTTTAGCTTGAAAGAATGATGCTCTGCTTTCTCACTTCACTCTATTAGGTTCTTAAAATGTTCCAGAAGCTCAGCCAAGATGGCTTCAGAATTATTAATCTTCACACAACACATGAAGCAGAAATGCACAGTTTGCAATGGGAAGCAATCTCCTTATCTGCACTGACAGCACAGTTTTTTGAAAAACTCATGAATATCACCCAAAATTCCCAAGGAGTCCTTTGCAAGTGCCCCATCATGTTGGTCTGACATGACTAGCTTTAAACTATGCATGATGCAGTCCCATCAGAGCTGTCCTTCCCTTGCTGTTTCACAC
>JAVCKT010016952.1:0-10171 GCA_032273925.1 Rhynchotus rufescens
CCTGTGCCACGTGCTCTAGGTGACCCTGCGTGTGCAGGGGGGTTGGACTAGATGACCTCTGAGGTCCCTTCCAACCTCAAGCATTCTATGATTCCTATGATTCTATGAGTAAGAACTGGGTCCATCCCACGCCTGACACATGTAGCTGCTCACGTGGTTACAGGTTTTGAGCACAGCCCAGAGTCTTGGTTGGTCCAATGTGCTCCTAGAGCAAAGCACTGAAAATGAAAATGAAGCATTTTAGTTTATTCTTTAGCAGTTTCTGCTTTATTTCTGTGCTCAATGTCTTTGTTCCAGTTGGAGAACTTTGGAAATGGTGTAGAGTTTTCAAATATTTCGAATTTAGAAAGAAAAAAGAAAGGGGGGAAGGCAGGGCATGTGGCATAGCAATGTAAAGCTTTCTGTCTATTAGTCATAAATGCTGATTTCTTCAAAGTTTCTTGCAACAATAAAGCTAAAACCTTCTCGGTGGGACAGCTCTGAGAGAGATGCTGCTGCAGATGGATGTGATTTCTCCGGGGAGCTGCATCCTTCCCTTTCCAGAGTGCCCACACTATCATGATCTGTGTGGAAGAACTGCGATGCTTCCAGCAAAGTGAAGCTGTTCAGTTGCTTTCAGCAGCAATTCCAAATGTTACGCACTAAAAAGAAACAGAACAAGCTTGGAGAGGCCTCCTCTTCAGCATGAATTTTCCATTTCCTTATCTGACTGTGACAGAGAAGTTTTGGGCTATATGTTGCCTCATTTCCTGCTGTCTGAATACTTTCTGTGGTGTCCTGCAATTCTATCATGATTACACCACCAAAACGGTGATGTAAGCCACAAAACAGGGAAATCTTATGTTGATGTTTATCTTCTCACTATATGTTTTCTGTCTTTCAAGAGGCTGAAACTCACAACCATAGCAGCTCTAGTAGTCAGTTGGGAATATTCCAGGCTGACCAGAGAAATCCCTTCTGACCATGACTAATGTATTTTTTTGAAAAAAAAAAAAAAAAGGTAAGACAAGGTAAAACAAAAATCACCCCAAATTCAGCGAGGTAATAAAATCTGCACGCCCAAATAGAGAACCAAAGTCTATGAACTGAGTTTTCGGCAGTCACAAGAATGGAGCCACTGTATGACCAAAGGGGAATGTGAATTCAGTAGTGCCTGTCACCCTGTGACACTTGGAATACTTTTCAGATGTGCATCCTGAGCACATACCTTAGAAGAGGCCTGTTCTAGATAGGATCAATGGGACTGATTCTAGCTCCTGTTTCAGCTCTTTCATATGACACCTGTGGTACATGGCCTCTGTTCTAGAGGGACAAGGCAGCCTAGAAGGAACATGAAGGGTTTACATGGCCATTTTCTTGCAAATTCCAGTAAGGAGGTAATGATGGAAAGGAGCTATGAACCTAAATAACCTGTAAGGGTGTATTTCAATCTTATAGAACCCTTCATGTCTGCTTCATTTTCTTTGGGCAGAACTGTTAAGTCCTACCTCTGGACCAGAAATAAGAAGACAAAATATGATTTCGCTTTTTACATATTTCTTTCACATTACTTTTTTTTTTTTTTTTTTATCTTTACAAAAGGAAATCAGAGTCCAGATTGCTGCTTCTACTACACATGCAGCGTGAAAGAAGTTTCAATCTCCTCGTTTAAACTTACAAAAATAAATTAAGAGTAAATCTATGGAACTGTAGAAGCAGAGGGGGGAAGGCAAGGGGAGTCTTTTCTCTCTCTGGTTTGAGGATTGCATCCAATTATCGTAAGACTTGCAAATACAGGTTGAGTAAGTGCAATATACAGGAGCATCCTGTTTGTGACAAAAGATACGGTTTGATGAAGAAAAAAAGAAAGAAGGAGGGAAAAAAAGCCTCTCCAGATGCTTAACATGGTATTTCAGTCCTAATACTGTAGAGGGTGAGTCACAGCCCCAGATCTTGAGTCCCCTGCAGAGGAGCATGCCTGGACTCTCTGTCACTTAGCCCCCATTGCTGTGGTGCTATGTGTAGTAACAAAAGTCCTTAAGCCATTTGTTTGGAAACAAACAAGTGAGCAAGCAAGCAAGCAGACATCAAACCTCAAAGCCTCTGTTTGCCTTGGTACCATTCTGCCACAGCCAGATTTCCAGTACTAAAACAGCCCCAGTCCTCCATGTCTTTAATGGGAAGCTATACAGGAGGTAGCGGGGGGAAATAAGAACCTCTAAAAACCCATTGATGCAAAATTGGCAGCGAGATCAACAGGAAGGAGCTGGCACAGGAGGTTTAATTATTTTTGGTGCTTTCAGTTCAGCAAATTCTGGTTTCTGTTGTAAAATAATCAGAGGAGATAGAGACACATCAGAAGGTAGGAGAGCATGGCTTATCCCATTAGGCAGGGCTGTTTTGTTATTTTAATTTGGCAAAGTTGCACTTAAAAATTTAAAAACCAGGCTTTATAGCAGCTTTTGTACCTGGATTACACTGGGGAAAGCACAGAATATATAACCCTCCAGTCAAAGCTGCTATTGGCTAGACTAACATCCCTGTAGTTTTCCAAGGTAACAAAAACAGTGCTACAGAATTAGTGCTAGACCTGCCTCGACCCTTGCTCAGATTTATATTAGCTGTCCTTGGAATATGAACATTTGGGAAAGTGTTCTCAAATATAACCAAGTCTCTACATACCTCAAGGGTTACTTAATTCTACCTGTCAAGTGAGAAGCTATTTCTTTCAAGCTAGACAGTGTTTCTGAGCACTGTGTAGCAGTTACACACGTGGGGATGAGGAATCAACAGTGATGCTGAAGGATAACTGTGAGGCTAGATACAAACTTTATATCATTTCAGCACTAAGTGGCATGATATTTTCACAGCTAGACAAATTGATCTTTATTTCCTAGAAGAAAAACCTCTATTATTTAGTAGATATCAGTCAATTAGCTAATACATACAACTGTTCTTGTTCTTTAAATGCGGTAGCCCTCACTTGAAACCCAAGTTAGTGCCTGTCTTTCAGACACCACATTTCCAATAAATCAGGGGCTTTGCTCATTTCTGCCGGGACATTTTTGCAGGTTTGGAGAGGATGGTTGTCGCTCTGCTTTTAAACAGTTTTAAACCCATATGGGTTATTTTTTACAGAGGGAGTGCTGGATGGCATTTGCCTGACAACTCGGTAAGAGTTGGTTTATAAGGGCAGTCTCTGCCCTTGCAGCTGGCAGAGTGAGGAGCACCTGTCCAGAGCCCTTTGAACATCACAGCCTTGGGACACATCGGCTACAAACCAGCTCCCCTTGATTTCAGCCTCCAAGGATTTAAGTTCACTTTTCACTTTCCTGAAACACAAAGCAAGGCTCATCCCAGACTCCTTGTTTTTCTCCTGGGAAATTAGGAGGTGGGCATTAGCTACTGGCAACTCCAAGAGGGCAAACATTGGTCCATTTGTAGAGACCAACTTGAACTAGACCCTTTTTTTCTCTCAAAGCCATAGGCTGCAGTGCTAGGCATGTCGCATAGCAAGTTATTTCAATTCTGTGTTAAAATTTGGAGGAACAAATGTAAACAGGAAAGTTTGTAGTTTATTATTTTGTTTGCAGTCTGGCAATCAGTGGGTTATTTTAAAGTCTTGCAATCCTGGAACAAAAAGAATGCCATGCTCTTATGTAGCAAATGCAAAGTGCACATGTGCACTCAAAAAAAAAAGTTCTAAGTTGTCTTCAACCAAGAATAACTTACTGAAAAAGTTAGTAAGTGATTTTGATACTCTGAGACTTGTTCAGTGTGGCAGCACACAGGTCTAAAGGAAATCAAACCAAAAACAAAAGAAAAACAGCTATCAAAGATCACTCTCCATTTTTCATCTCTAGCATGGAGTCTACAACTCTGTATTTTTCTTTTGACAGATATGTAGACGAGGAGCCAACAATACATAATTCCACAGAAAACTGGTGCCTGTATATAGCATAAAACACAACGCTGCTAGACATTGGTGCTTGAATTTATTGAGATTTTAATATGGATCGAGCACATCCTTAAAAATTTGCCACCTCATTTGAAAAGCATCACTGCAGGGCTTAATACTTGCCCTTGCAAGACATCTGTATAGTAACATAAACACACAGAACATCTGAAATAGCCATCTGGGGAGCTAAAACCGAGACTTCAGTGAAGGAGAGCTTTTTTTTTTCTTTAAAATAATAATAGTTCTGAGCGTCCCTTGCTTTCATGTGGGGACCGAGGGGAGATCAGCGCCTTCTCCAGGGCAGCCTCCATCACATCTGCTGTGGTTTAGTGCTCAGGGCACTGGCTGGGAGCGCAGAGGGCTGAGGCTCCGCTTGAGCCCTGCGAGTCGAGCTCATTTTGGGGAGAGAGAGCGGGAATTCGGGCTCAGCGTTACACAGTCCAGGCCTGCAGCGAGGCAGCAAAGCCCTCCCGCTGAACCCAGGAGCCCGTCAAGCAGCTCTTTGCAGAGGTTAGTACGTTTCAGTGAAAAGACGTACCACAAACAAGTTTTGCTCCATCAAAATATCCCAGGCTGCTGTGTCGGGGCAGCATTTAAGGCAATTAAAGGATGCAGGGGGCTTGGGGGTGGAGGATAAGGGGGGGGACGGATAAGGAGGCCTTCCCATTGCCTCTGCTGAGCGACGTGACTGGTGCCACAGTATCAGAACCGCTGCAGAAGCCCCCGACTCCCACTGCTGTGCTCGAACTGGTGCATACCATTGACAGATTAGGCTCCCTTTGAGGCCTTTCCTTTTGTAGTGCACAATTTAGTCAAGAGTATCCACTAAATCTAGCCTAAGTGTCACTTTGAGACAGAACAGCCCCATGTTCTGCAAATTTCTTTCTCAAACAGCTTAAGGCTGCACTCCTAAAGGACTGACAGACTTAAAGTAGCATTAAAGATGCTCCGCTACCCTAATCAACTTCTAAAAATCCAGAGGAGCATATTCCCGTATTACTTAGTCCAAGAGCTTGGAGCTATGTGGAAAGCTGTTTCCCACAGCCATTTTAGATGGGGCCAAGGCACCCGAGTGACAGCTAGGAAAAAACAGTTTTACTGGCCAGCCACACTAATCCTATCATTCTCCTACGACAAAGTCATATTCAAAATAGATTCAAACCTAGACTGCTGGGAATGCAACTGTAAAACTCTTGCTTTCACAAGAAATTCCTTAATTAAATTTTTAAAGAAGAAAAAAAAAAGTACCAAGGCTTTGTCCTGCCATGCAACTCCCCACCCCTTCTTTTCAAAGCCATGTTTCCCCATCTCTCTTGGCAAAAACAATAAATACATTCTTTCACACTAGGACTTAAGAAATACATTATTTATCAGAGGCAGGAGTTCCTTTTCTCGGTATCCTGGATATGAGCTCATGCCATATCAACAAGCAACAATAGCTATTGTTTCTGCAGTTTTAAGGAAGTTTCTGTACCCTGTTTCCTGAACACAGTATGTAAACTAATACATACAAAAAAAAAAGGTGTTTCATATTATTCCAGGTACATTGGACCCCTTCATGTCAGCCTGCTAGCAATCTTATTTTTTTAATTTTTTCCCCCAGAGGTGGAAAAGTAAATGTATACTTGTATTTATCGAGTGGTAAAGGGAAGCAGGTACTTGCATCACAACCTGTACAATACACCCAGCAACAAAAGGCAAAGCAACACAGCAATGCATTGGGTTTGCAAAAAGCCACCTCACATAGCTCTTCTACTATTAAATTTGCCTACCCTGATAAGTTCCTCAGATAAATCATCAATTCTGTGATGTACTTGGTTAAGAAGCCAAGGTGGCAGCTACTGTCACTTACTTGTCCTTCCCAAAATTCAGATCAGCCCTCAGGCCCCCCAAAAATAGGGGAATTTCTGTGAGTTGGGTGAAAATTTGCATTCTCAGGTCAGCTCAGGTCTGGTAGGTTTTATCAGGTGCAAAGCTATGCACATTGCAAGTCCCAGCATAAGCCTCTCCTATACAGTGGTTTTCCCATATATTCAGCAATCAGCCATACCTGAGTAGTAGGATGTATTATTGGAGATAAGATAGCCCGAGTGTACAAGGGGCTGTTAGAGTTGAGGTAAAGGGTTGTTTCCAGAGAGCTTATTCAAAAGGAGTTTATGTGTTCCTTTCAGCAGAAGTACACCTGAATATCAACCAAACTAGAGGACCTTACCTTCAAGTTCTCTGTGAGGGGTCTCAGCAAAACCACAGCCAAATATAGGGCTGGAGAATCACAACCAAAAGGCTGAATCCACCAGTTAATTTCTCTATGTTCTAATATTTTCTAATCTATCTTGTTTAAAAATGGGTTTGAACTCTGATTTCCAAGCCCTGCCCACATATATTTCCAGTGTTGAGCTAAAGAGCTGGGGGTGGGTTATGCCTTTTCCTTAACCTTTCAAAAACTACTACTCGTTTGCTCTTACCAACCCCATTGGCACTTCCAGTCCTCACACCACCTCGCCGCATCTCTCCCAACCCCTCTGACGACTCACCTGCTGTTGACATTAGATTTCACAAGCCAGAAGGGGCAGTTATGCAAAAGCAAGTTATTCAAACACCTCCTGCTCCCCGCAGTCTTCCCTTTGCCTGAAGTGAGTGGATACAGTCCTATACTGTTGGTCTGGCTGCAGCTCAGTGGCTGGGCTGCTTCCCTGCTTTCTCTTGGCACTGTGACACCCTAGCCCATGACTGACTATCTAGACCACCCTTGACGACCCAAGTCTGTGAGCTCCTGTGTTGGTTCTCGGACCAGCCATTCGACTGTGGTGCTCAGGTCTTGTCAGGGGCTTTGCTCTCCCCTCAGCCCATGGAGGCAGTTTCAACTCCACAGAGATGAGATATTTCAACATGGCAAGAGAGCTGAAGCCCTGGAAGAGGCTGCCCAGGGAAGTGGTGGAGCCACCATCTCAAGAAACGTGTAGATGAGGCGCTTATGGACATGCGGATAATGGATTTATGGTTGCACTCACTGATCTTGAAGATTTTTTCCAACCACAATGATCCTATGATCCTAAATACATGCTGATATTACTGCCACACTTGAGCTCAGCACCCCTCCATTCCCAGCTAACCATTACAGCTCTGCCCCTCTCATGTGAGACACCACAGAGACATTCAGTAAGAAAAGCACTTTACGTTCCAAGGACCCCCTTGCATTAGGTCTAATTGCAGAGCTACCAGAGCCCAAACGACACACGAGCAAGGCGGGGCATAGAGGAATATCCCACTGTGTACAAGTTGCCATGCTAAGCCCTTTCCCTTTGCCTTCCCAGTTTAAATCACACTTATCCTGCAACTCTTGAGGAAGGGAGTCTGTTTGCTGGTGAGGATTGATGACCGTGATGTGAACCTTGAAATGGGACGAGAAATAAAGATGTGATAAAGACATTAACAATGTATGGTTTAATATATCAAGGCTAGGCAAGCCAATTAGGAGTGAATAGAGTAAGCTAAATCTTTTCCCACAACTGTAATCCTTTCTGTAGGATTTGAAAGAGAATAAAAAGCTGCTACTGCTTTAAAAGTTACTTTCATGGCCATTTTTATATTTTCGTACTAATACTTATGTTCCTGCCAGGAGCACAAATGAAAGCGCTGCAATACCCCACAGCCTTTCCTGGGAGATTTGCAGACTAATTTTACAGATCTAACAGGTTTGAATTATTGGGTTAAGATTCAAATAAGCTTCTAAATTTGGAGGATCTCTTTGAATCCAACATGAAATCTCTATTTGAATTTTCCTCAGCCCTATGGGAACCACAGTATATTGTTGTGCTTTTACTGTACGTCTCATTTAAAGGTTTAACGCTGGCTGTTAGATCTTTTATTTCCAGGCAATCTGTTCAATTACTCACAGTGTCCAATTGACTTCCTCGACTGCTGCTATTCTGTGAGCATGAAGCTGCAAAGGAGCTTTAGAAGTGAAGACAGGCAGAGGTATGGACAGCCCAACGGAGTCTGGGTTCACCTGTACTTCTATCTGAGAGCTCAAAGACCTTCAATACCATTCACTTCACGGGTGAGGAAAACTAAGGAAGAAAGGTGAGCAAAGAAGGAATCACACGACAAAACAGGATCCAATCTCACCACCACCACGACCATGTCCTGTTCTGCCCTAAAGGATTCCCTCTCACACACTGGGGCAGGAAGCACCACAGATGTGACTGCAGTCCACACAATGATCCAGGAAAGAGAATTAACAGCTAACCTAAAGCTCCCTAGTCTCTAACCTATGCTAGAGATCTCCAGATTCCTCTCATAAAATCAGAGGCACGAAAGGCAACACAAGGACCTCCTCTACCCTTGAACTGAACCTCTTAGTTCAGTAGCTCATTAGGCTAGCACTGAATTTCAAAGAAAAATTTCACTTTCTCATTCCAACCAAAAGTGAAAGGGAGAAAAACTACTACTCCTACTATCTACTACTCCTACTAAAACTACTATCACTACTAATAATCAAAACTTATATGAAGAGAAAGTTTAATACATATATATGAAGAGAAATTTTAATACATATATATGAATTGTGCCCTTGTAGACAAAGTTCCTGGTATCTGTGACTCCCTAGCAATGAATAACAAATTAAACTTCTGATCATCAGCAGCTGTATTACTCTCTGCCTGTCATGGTTTCTCTTCCCAAAGTCTGTGAGGACCCGATACTGCACACATTTTTGATTACTTTGAATTTTGACCCTAAACACACATTACTTAGCTCTTGTGATTCCATCTTCAATATTTGTATTAGTAACTCTAATGGTAGAGTTTTGGAGCACCTGCAGACGGGAATGTTTGTGGTATCTGTGTGTGGGTTTGTAAACAATAGGTATATTAGCTAGATATTTTGCAAGGGATAAATGTTGAAGGCAAGAGAAAAAAATAAATCCATATATAGAAACATAGGGGAAAAATAACATTCCCCATCTTTGTTAAAACATCCTTTTCACGGTAGACTTTAAACAAAACAAACAAAAAAAAAATTTATAATCTTAAAATCATATCTCTTTTTCATTGTTAGCAAAAAATAAGGGGGAAAAAAAAGTCTTTTGAGGGCCTAAACTTAGAAACCATATTTTTTACACAGGCTTTGAAAAGCCAACATCTGAGAATACTCCAAAGGAAAAAGGTTAATGAATAAATGACTTCTCCAGCATTGCTCTGCTCTCACAAGCTTCATCACGGTGCACACACAAAGCCCCACGTGCACAAACACACACACACACACACACACACACACACACACACGTTGCTTAAGGACTGGCAGCCAAAAGCAGCTCTTCCACAGAAGCAGCCACAGTTACTCCAAGACCTGAAAGAAGAGAACATTGCAAGGGAGCTAGAGCTTTGGGCTTAGTAAGGCATTTAAACATATTTTCCATTCAACTATTAATATTATATTAAAAATAATAGTTTTAGCTTAAATTCCCATGTTTCAAGGCTCACATAGCTCTAACACAGAGGTTATCTTGTTTGGCATGAGAACAGCTCATGTTCAGCTAATGTAGCTTCCAGCTACATAAAAGCTGGAAGCTTAGAAGTGACATAAACAGGCCTTTTTCTATAAAGATAAAAGGCTAAGCTTTAAAGAATTTTATATTTATAGATAAACGTTTCCATAGTAATCATTACAGTGAAAGTTGCTGGTGTCAGCAATCCTTTGCATACAAAAATGGCTTATATTCAAATTAGCTGGAATCACAGAATCAGATTCCAGCTTCCACCTGAAAGCAGAACTTGCATTAGAAATCTGAATGGAAATCTCTGCATGGGCAACTGCCCCAGTTCTGGTCACATCTCTGCTCCTTTCCACCCAGGGCACAGATGCCTAAAGCACAAGAGATGCTTTGCAGAAACACACCAACTAATTAAATGACCTAGGAGTCCTTTTAGGCAAAGCACAAGCAAATGCAAAGACCCAATGAGAGCAGCAAGCAGAAAGATGAGTCAGATGACAACAGTACGACCTTCCCCTCACTTACTCCCTGCAACACGTATTCCTATACCATACACACAGATTCAATAGTCACTTTGGCAAGATAGCCATTTTACAGAATCACAAAGAATCACAGACTGGTTGAGGTTGGAAGGGACCTCTAGAGATGATCCAGCCCAACCCCCCTGCTCCAGCAGGGACACCCAGAGCACGGGACACAGGGCGGCATCCAGGCGGGTTTGGAGACCTCCAGAGAAGGAG
>JAVCKT010016955.1:0-10056 GCA_032273925.1 Rhynchotus rufescens
AACCGCATTGCTCTTGTGAAAACTGTGGCCCCTTTGTATGAAAACAAACAGGCAAACAAAACAACACCCCAACAACCACCACCACAGTAAGTACTGGTAAAAAGCAAGAAATTTAACAGGCATCTGCAGACGTGATACAGGAATTTACTTTGCTTCCACAAGATTCCTCTTTAAGAAACAAACATACAAGGTCAGAAAAAGCCCTTAGCTTTGGGTTTCCCAGTGAGGAAAAAGATACTTAAACATACATAGTATCAGCAGCACTAGTGCTTAAATTGTGCAGTATAATAAAATGTTACTAAATCTGCCCAAAATGGTCTGGATGCAAACAGACTACTTACTTTTCCAAGTTCTGTAGATGCTCCCTGACTTTCTGTACCAGGCCCAGCTTGGTGTCATTGACGACAAAATCATCACAACGATAACTGCAGGGAAAAATATATATAAAATAAACAAAAATTATATAATATATACACACACACACACACAGATTTATCAGAATGTGCAAAGGATTTCAGTGAAGTGTCTTAAAGGCTGGTTCCTGACAGTCATGCAACGTTATCCATAGGAAGCACTGAACAGACACAGCAGCAGGGACAGGGCAGCACGACACCTGGTTCCTGGGCCTGTTCCTCTCTGCAGGCCACCCAAGAAGCTACAGCTAATGCCTTAGTCTGTGTTTCTCTTTTCTTCCAGCTTAGTTCTCTATTATGACACTTCACTAAATTCAAGGTTATCATCTTCCCCCTTAGAAAGGGAAAACAGAAGGAATAAGTACCTCTCAACTCAATAAAAACTCAGAGATACTGTGTAAGCAAAAGCAGCATTAGTGAAAGGAAAATGGGAGTATCAAGAGTCATGGCGACTTGTCACAACTTCCCCCAAAGAGGGACTTAGCAGCACTAACTCTCCCTGTGCATACTGCAAAGCATCAAATTGCACCTCTAAAGTTCTGGCAAACAGCTGAACTCTGCTTTGGAGGAGCTGAACCTACCTGGGACGTGTTTAAATTCAAAACTACAGCCATTGCTCTCCTCCTCCTTCAGCATAGGACTGATTCAGATAAGAAGTAGATCCTTGTCAGCTCAGGTTACCCCTCTTAGCATCCTCTGAGAGTAAATGAAGTATCTACTGGGGGCACAGCTGGAATTATCAGTGTTGCTGGCTGTACTAATCTGATGTGGGTCCAAGACAACAACATTGCCAAGTATTCCCTCAAAAAGTGAACTGCAGAGATTACAGAGCTCAGAAAGTGAAGGCCTTTGCCACCAAAAGGCATCTACAAGATTAATCTGTCCAGGACTTATGATGATTTTTGCCTCTGGAAAGAGAATCCTAATGCAGCTCTCGCTATTTCCAAATGCTGAATGGAGCATTTATATTTTCCAGAAGACACACAGGTGTCTAGAGAATACCCACTGCCTGCACAAGAATTCCACTTGCCTCCCCTCTTTTTTTTTAATTCTTTTTAAAAGGATAGCACAGACACAGCTGGCTTTGGAGGGGAAGGCAGGCTGCCAACTCTTACTTTTCACCCTGTTTGAAGCAGACCTAGGGAGGTTTTCCAGCCCCTCGTAGGGACCGAACGCGACGCTCCTGCCGTTGCCACCGCCGTGGGCCACGATTCCCCTCGGGGACGACGAGGACGGGGGCTCTGCTCCAGGGCCAGCTCGGGCAGGGGGAGGCAGGAGGCTGCTGCGAGGTCTGACACACAGCTGCACTGCTGCCCGGCTGAGCAGCTAGGCGCAGCCTGGGCATGAACCCAGCTTTGCAGGCAGGCGATGGAGGCAGATCTCAGCGCAGCCCCTAAGCCAGCTTACTGCCGAAAGCAGGAAAAACACATCAAGGACAGATGACTTAATACACATTGCCTGTCCCTAAATGTAGCACTGGCTGTATTTTTAGTCTCGTGTAACAGTCGTAGCTTTGCAAGAAACTGCAAGTTAGCACTCTCCCCAAGATGGATGAATAAAACCAAGCACATCATTAAAACATTCCTTCATGTCAGGGTCTTTGCCATGCTGGAAAAATGATCATAAGATTCACTTAAAAACAAGAAAAGTCCTTGCTATTTTTCATGGCCTGTTTAACAAACCACATGCTTTGCAACATGGAGGATTCAGCACCATTATTTGTGCCACTTCACTGAAAAGCAGAGAATAAAAACTATTAGAAATAAATCTGCACCAAACGGTTCTAGCTAAAGCCAAAAGCAGAGGAAGGAGTTCAGACTTCAGAAGCTTAAAACTCGTTAAACCAGTACATCATATAGGTGAGCTGCTGAGAGACTGCCTCCTAGATACAGCCTACATTTGAAACATACTTAACTTGGGATTATTAAGATGATCCCAAATTAAGTACTATAGACACCTTTTGCTATATACTAGCTCCACAACAGGCTCTTAACAGTGATCGTAGTCTACAAATTTTACACTACAGGCAGTGTCCCTTACACAGAGCAGGAAATACTGTGCCAATCCATATACTTTCTATTTTCAGCACCTCTGCTAACTGCAGGCTCCTCTGGCCTCCTCTGCTGCTAAAATGGCTCTAAGCCAGGGAATATACGTCCAGGCTGCTGCTGCATGGCACGCTGTGAAGTCCCAATTAGATTTCAAGAAGCAGAGCACAGGAATAATTAAGAGATTCTACATTTCCTCGGCTAACTAAACTAAGGACTCAAGTTTTATTTTCTGGATAAATCCTATTCACCTTCTTAATTTCCACTGACTGCAGAATGCCAAATTACAGTCTAAGTAGTCACATTTTCTGATGCTTACATTCTAGCACAACAAACCTGAGCTTGAAAAGAAACATGCACGAGGAATGAGGAAATTATTTTTTTTTAATTCCTTGGTTAAAGTCCTTGGCACTCGGTTAGCTGTTTTTACATCAGTGTAAAAACATTAAGAGAATGCTAACATAACCAGGTCTGTTTAAGAGATAACAAGGGGGGCAAGAGGTCAGAAACCTGACCTACAAATTGCATCCGGGATTAAATGAGCACGGGAAAGATATTATGCAAAGCCAGGAACAGGGCAGCCTTTCTCCCTCTGCACTAACCAACCGCCCAAGCACTAGAAAGGAGAATAAGAGATTTTCAAGCACCCTCTTGCAGAAGAAAGATTTATTTCTGAGAGCAAGCTTCTTATGAATATCATTTTACTTCTCGTGCACCGGAAAGCGATGCCTGGCACAGGAGAAGGTATCATTCAATACCCTGAAGGGGAACACGAGCTGTCCTCCTCGTAAGCCCTTTGTGGTCAGTGCCTCAGAACTAACCGAAAGGCTGATCAGCTCGATTCAGGAATCTCGTTTTCTTGGGGTAGGGTCCCAAATGTAACCCAGGACACGGATTCAGTAGGACCTACTGTCTCCAATGTGCCTGGAGAATCCAGAGTCCTGTTCCCGCAATAAATAAAAGATTAATATTCAGTCAACTTTTAGACTGTGAAGAATGGCAAAGTGGAGAAAAAGAGGGGGTCAGAAGGAAGATTGAAATCCTCTGGGAAGCAAATCCATAATTCCCCCATACGTAATGATCCTGCAGGCACGTATTTTTCAAAGTAACATAAAATTTGTAAGTACAATAAACATTTTCTCTCAGGTATTAAAAACGTAATAAAAATCCCCACTGCTCTACCAGAATTGAAAAGTCCTCAAAGCTATTCTGAAAGCTTGATTAAAGAAGAAAAAAAGAAACAAAAAACCCCACAACATACCCAGCCTTCCACTCTGAAATGCAATTACAGGAAGTTTGTTTGATCTGGTTTTGTTTTACAGTAGGATAGCATGCAAACTAGGAATAAAATTCAATAAATCACAAGAAACCACAGGAGCTGGAACTAGTATTTCTTCCCCTTGGACTGACAAGAACAACTAAAATCAAACTGTTTGTGCTCTCATGACTGAATGTTAATATGACACAGCCAAAGAAAAGGAAGAAATTAAATAACTTCTGATTAGAAGAGTGCCCATACAGACCTTTTGGATGCCACTTTTATACAAGCTTAAGAATGAGTTAGCTTGAAATTCATAGGATAAAAATGGAATAAGAGCTTTCCACTGAAATACGTGGTAAACAAAATCTTGCAACTTCAAAATATTGAAGGCAACATTGCAGCAAAGTATCCCTGTTATTATATATAGTAGAAGCAAAACTTAATTATCTCTTAGGATAGTATTTTCTTAACTCCCAGTTAAGGTTGCCACACTGCTTGTATAAAACATTAGTCTTATATATATATTCACTTAAAGTGAGCGATTGAAAGTAATCACGTTGCATATATATAATGCTACTCCCACTGCCTACTAGATTTACATTTACACTGAAATCGCTACAGAACAAAATTTTACCATACAAATCTCCACAAGCAGTTAGTTATGGCTGGAATTCGTCCAAATATTTACTTCAACTGGAAAGCAAGACTTGAGAACAGTCCCTTTTCTACTGACTTATATAAAGGGGCAGAAATCATTTTTAATCTTAGTCTTAGTTATGTAAGGTTTCTTCCACTGAGAGACTGAGCGCAAACCTCAAACTCCAGCATCTTTCCCTGAGTATCAAGTGGAAGAAAAAAAGAAATACCCCAATGAAAGCAAAGATAGTCTGCTTTTGAAACTTGTCCAGCTTCACGATCGCAGAGAAGGCTTGTAACTTGCTAGGGAAATACCTGCACCAGGAACTCCCTGGGGCAAAGCTCTCTGCGACTCGTTCCAGTCCATCCGCAAGATGACTCAACCTCTGCTCCGTTTATGGCAGGAGAGACATCACACGCCGGGCTGCTTCTCATCCCCCCTGCTGCACACGTGGTGTTGTGTTGTGAAACACCAGCGAGCCTCCAACGTGCAAGCTCACCTGCTGCTCACAGGGATGCTTTGCTTCATTAGTAGGTCCTGCATTCTTTGGTTTGGATATCCTCATTTTGCAACACCATGACTGCGTTTGGGATGAGGGCCGCTGGATGCTCTGACTTGCCAGCATAACTCACCAAGCCTGAGCAGGTTCTGGTAGACTGGGCATCCTACTTGTAACAGTAAACGGCGATATTATCAAATGCCCAGCTAGAATTCCTGCATATATTATTACTTTCAAAGTGACTAAGAGACAGATCATATCTATAAAGGCATAAAAAAGTCTACAGCAGAACTCTGCTGTGAACAACAGACTGGGAACTGGAATTAGCTTCCCACAGCAGCTTCAATGCTGGCAACAAAATGCAGACTCCTCACTTGGAAAACTGCAGGTTTTCTAATAATGTTTTCAACTCTGGGCCAGGCAAAAGGCTTTGGTCATTTAAATAAAACATAAACAGAAGCAAATGCTACATACATCACAAACTACTCGAACATGATGTTCTTCTAGGCTTAACACGTGCACAGCGTCTGTCATTGCTGCACATATCATCTTGAGTCATTTCTGAGTTACTCTGAACAAAAATTTCTTTAAGTGAGACCACTTAACTCTGGCTTCACTTTCAGAGGATAAAAACATTTGTTAAAGAAGCATCCTTCACAAAACAGGAAGGCCAAACTTCAGTAGCTATTTCCTTTATGCATTACAGTAACATACTCAATTATCAACATGAAATAAAATCCTTCAGTGGAGCTATATGTTTAGTGACACTAGAAATCCATCTGAATTTGTTGAGGGGAAAGAGGACAGAAGATTGTGTATGCCCAAAAGCGTTGCTTCCAAAAGAGCTCTGGTCCTTCCTCTCTCCAAAAAATTCCAAAAATACTTGAAATCCAATTATTATCAGTGTAATTGTTAAATCTCCCTGAGCAGTGCCCGTTTCTGACTCAAAAGGAACTGCTAACATAAACTGGCCCGAGCCGCGTTCTTGCTCTTGAACATCACTTCTCTTGATGCTGCTTCCACACAGGATCCAATACTCTCTCCAACTCACACACATTACACAAAAATCACAGACAGAAACACTGCCTTTCTTTTCAGGGGGAAGAAAACAGAATCAACAGTGGAAGAGAAAAGGAACAAACAGGAAAATCCACATGCATACCTCAAGATCACATCTCCTGGGCAGGAACTTGAGTATTACTTTACTTTCTGATGGTCTGATAAAGGAGAAAGGCTTACCAGCCTGATGAAAGGAGTAATGGGAACCAAACAGTAGCTTTGGTTCTCAACATACCCCAAGCCAAACAGATGCAACTCCAAACTATATAAATACTATTTGCATCAAAATATTTGTTATAAGTCACTGCAAATGCAGAAGCTTAGTCTCAATAAATGTTACAATACACATGCAAAAACAGAGGGCTATTTTACAAACTGTTCTTAGACAGGTCTGGAAATGAAAGAGATAGAGAACTCTTGAAAAAGGTGTAATACTGTTTATAAGAGTCTAAAGTTTGCACCTTAGCCAAATTACAGTATTTAAACCCTTACCAGTATGTGCTGTAACTACTGCAATCCATACACACTGTATGCTGCACTTTCTCTTGTTTTTCTGTTTTCTTATGGTTGGTCATAGGAATCTGTGCATCTTCGTAATGCTTTTTTGCATGGCCATTCACATATCTGAAATAAATGAAACCCAGAAAGTCTTATGGTATTTAATTACTTAATGAACATCCAGTTTAAAGAAAAACAGGAAGAAAAAAGCCTCATGGAAATTTAAAATAAAGACATTCAGGCATTAAAAAGGGCTATTTTTCCTGTGTGAAAATGCTGGACAAGTTTCTTAACTTTTCCCTTTAAAAGTTCTGTGCTGCCCAAATTAGTATCTATGCGTCCTTCACACTAACCACAAACCAGAATCCTGAATCCCACTGGACCTGAGATCTCAACAGGCTGATTAGCCCCTTTTTTTGTCCACACTGGTAATCTAGGGTTAGTTCCCTGTCTTGCTACCCCATGTTCTTTTTCTACAGCTCTACTTTTTTTTTCCATTTCAGCATTCATCATTTCTGTGATTGCTTTAACAGTGTGCTGACTCCCTTTGAAAAGGCATCCATTTTAAGCTCTCCTATTCTGCAGGCTGATTTTGTATTACAACGTGCTACACTTTACCAAAAAGCTCAGGAATTCACAACACGCTAGGGTCTGGGATCATATAACTGGAGTCTAAAATCAGTAGAGCACTTTTGCCAACACAGTAAATATTTTCACACCTCCAATTTGAGACGTACCTTGAAATTTAAGTATCTCTAACGTTAAAAAAAAAAAAAAAAAAGTGCCATTACCAATGCAAGTCATGCACTCCTGAAGTGCATGGGCAGAGCTCAGAAAATTGCACCCTCCTTTATTTCTTGTTGCCTGAATTCGGCCACGCAAATGGCTAGGAACTCAGCACCATGATCTTTGGGTCCTCTCTGGTTTCTCAGTGTTCTGCCCTCGCTCTCACACACAGGTGTGAACCACTCTGCTAGTGTCACTGTGCTTGTGAGGAGACTGACGTGCAGTTACTGACCCTGTTATTGCAGCTCTAACCCCTCTGCTGAAACCTGAACTCGAGGGCTGTGCTCGTGGGAGCTGCTTTGCTGCCTAGCAGTGACAAGAGCATCTCACAGAGCTGTGCACCCCTAGACACACTTGGCAGCTCCAGCACAGCCCGCAGGGCTCCAGGGGCTCTAACTTGGGGGACGTTCTGCAAGCAAAGACCCAAGAGGCTCCGTTTCCTCTTCCTTTGGTTTCAAACATTAGCTGAGCATTGAGCATTGCATGCCCTGTGCTTACCTTCCAGTGGCTTCAAGATCAAAGTGCTCCCACTACAAGCTGTATGACATTTTTCTCATTGAGTAATTTCATTATTCGAGCATGGTAGCAATCTGGTAGTCAGACTGCATAAATATTTGACTCAACATGTACTAACTTGATGCAAGAACAGTCATATGAATAGTGTTAAAAAAAGGGTAATGGAACAAGCAAAATATTCCAAACTACTCATTTCACATGGTCATATAACATGCAGTGGCTCCTCATCTCTTTTATGAGAGGCATAAAATTGCAAAATAAATGAATAAATAAGAATAAAAATGAGAGGTAAAAGAGGGTGGGGATGTACTGAAAACTAAGCATGAATGACATTAAAACTGTAACACTTGTACAGAGGAAAGACAGAAAAAAGAAGTTTAATAAACTCCCTTTAAAAGTCATAAAGCTTAGTGATAAATTTTCCAGAATAAAAGCACACCAGTTCAGATGCTCCCCAACAGAGGAAACACACATCTCAGATACTGTCCAAAGATAAACATTATCTACAGACTCTTTAAATATGAACATCTCAACCATTGTCCTGGAAGAAAATTTCCAGCAGTTTCCTGACATATCAAGAATGGTTGACCGTACCATCCCTCTACAAACTCTTCTGGTGCACTTTAACTAACATGGACAAAAAGTATGTGTACTCTGACAAAATATTTGCATTAGAGAGTCCTTATATATTACGACAATTATTTTGCTCCAAAACTACGCTATAAAACATTGAAAATATTTTGAGTTGACATTCAAAACACTGCTATCTTCAAGGACATTTGCTATCTTCTCAAAACAAGCTAGGCCAAATTTTGATTTGTGGGTTTCGAAGAAATCTTATTTTTTTAATCTTTTCACAATACAAATATCTCTTACAGAACGGAATTTTAACTACAGTTTACAGAATTAGCAGTTTTCCAGACACTTTTGGATGTGACTAATCACAGCCACCACTCACTTTTCTTTTGAAACGGATGCCGAGTATAATGGCTGCCCTCCTGGAAGATAGCGGAGCTATGTGCAATGTAAGTGGTAAATGAAATCATGGAAAGTTAATTTCAGGAAATTCCCAGGCATTCGGGAAATTCTGGAGCGAGTCTCAGAAGAAAAAAAAAATGATAGTGGGTTTATGAAATAATTTTCACACTTCTGTACTCACCTTCCACAGTGGACACTTGAACACGTCAGACAGACCCATGGACTTTTATTTGACCTGCACACTATTAAAAAAAAAAAAGAAAAAAGAAGTGAATTGGCTATGATATTTCAGTTATATAACACATTTTGAATACTAGCTCTGCTCTGACTCCACCTTGGCAGCATGGGTACATAAAATAGCATTTTGTGCACATTAACCTATATTAGGGAGCTATGCACTGAAGTGCTCCTGTCACTGAAGTGCATCAACCTTCCTGCCTTTTGGGTTCTCGCCACAGGCTACACATTGAACTGTTACCTCCCTTGAAAACCCTCCAGGGTTTGTTTTTATAAGAGCCACATGAGGTCTCCTTGGTTTTGAAACACAACAGAAATATCACAAACAAGAGTTTCAAAACAGCGGGGAAGTTGAAAATCACTTCATTTGTTTTTTAGTAAGACAGTCCACAGAATGCTGGAAAAAGTCACAGTACTTGTCATCTGTCTCATTAAACCTGTTATACAAGATGACATTTTAAAGAAGAAACTAAGAGAAAGCCTGACAGTCTGATAAGGAACAGATAGCATAAACTATTTTATGCTGTGTGTAGTTAATGCACACCATTTAAACAACAATTATTCTTATGCTACAGTGCTGGCAAAGGTCTTATCCATAAAGATTTTCTACTTTCAATCAAGCTTTGCAATCAATTCAAAATAATAAAAAATAACTTTAAATAGAAGAAAGATAATGTTTAATCTAAAATTAAGCAGGATTTTGTAAGCAAAGGGATGGGGAAAAGCCAGCAGATACTAGAAAATAAGTTCATGATGCTGCATCAGACCAGGGTGGGGTCATTAAAAATAAATTTAAAAAAATATATTCCAGCTTCTCCCCAAACACAGCAGCCAAGTCTCTAAAATTCAGATTGGAAACAAAACAATCACAAAAAATTAACCATGCCGGCAAAATATACAAAAATGGGCACACGCATCTTTAAGCGTGTGCTTAAAGTACTTTAAAAGTACACGCATCTTTAAGCGATAACAATACTGGAATTACAACTAAATTGATTAATTTCTAGAGGAATTCCAGAGGAATTCCAAGTTAGACCACGTCAGTGAAGGGTACAATACATAATAATGCTATGACATATAATGCTTAAGAGTTGTTAAAAAAAAAACACAAAAACAGACTGACC
>JAVCKT010016955.1:14852-24925 GCA_032273925.1 Rhynchotus rufescens
TTCTCAGAATAAAATCTGTGATCTTAAATGCTCAAAAGCAGTAGTAGTGCAGCGTTAAGTTGCCTCCCTTGTGTGTGCATGATGCAATGTGGTCTAGTGATACGAGGGCTGATTTTTCCATATGATCTTGGCTTTGTGCAGGGTGAACATGGCAGTGGATTAAGCGGAGTAGCCTGTGGCTGAGGATGTCTCCCTCCTTTGCTGCGGAAGCTGGAGAGGATGACATGAAGAATGGAGCATGCTGGAGGAGTGCAATGGGTGCCAACCTAAAGAGCTGGAATCTAACTCGCTCTTTGCCACACAATTCCTGCATGTCACTGGGCAAGTTATTTAGATCAAAGCTTTTTCTAAGGAGACCTGTCGAGCCTCTCTGTATGGCTAGGCCTCTACCTTAAACTTCTAGATTAAATTAAAGACAGAATGAACACTCTCTCCCATGCCATGCTGCTTCTTTTCTAGATGGTGAACTCAGAATATGTGGAGTGAGATTGGCAGGTGCACTCTCAACTGAAAAGGATATCAGCGAGTGGTTTACTCTGAACATATAAAGCAGTGAATACTCTGGAAAACAACACATGCCTGGCCAGACCTCATAGAACTCACTAGTTCGGCCTTTCCCTTCTGTGAATCAGATCCAATTAGCAGATAGTTCCCTTTTTTTCTCAGAGATGTAAAAGTGAAACGCTCAGATAGGATCGTGGTGACTCAGTTACGACAGCTGTGGGGAGTATGCAGAAACCCACAGGAAAATGAGTTATTTAGTCAGTGCAGTCTTGCAACTCTGAAGCAGACAACTGGCATGCAAAACACCAAGAGAAGCCAGCAGAACATGGGTAAGTTTTAAGAGAAGGTCTTAGCTTAATGCAACCTTTCCTGGAGGCGGCCCTCGTAGCTCTGCTACACACCATGTGCACCGTGCCCAGGAGCTTAGGTGCAGGCAGCTGTGCATGAAAATAAGCTCCAGCACGCTGCATACCACAAGCACGCTTCCGGCAGCGTGTTGTCTCATTAACAAATCTATTTCCATTTCCTGCACATTCTCTGAAAATAAAGGTCACGCTCCTTCTCAGCGTTTGATCAAAACACCACAGCAAGTCGCTCCCTTCACACGGCCTAAGATTTTTCTCTAGAAGGCAGGATGGACTGGATGAAGGAGGAAAGTTAAAGCTAGGCGAGTACCTAGAACAAACATCCGTGATAATATTTAGACTGTCAGATTAAAGCAGATGAAGGGACGACCTGCTCGGTGGGAGCATCGTGCTCATGACACTTCTGTGCACGTACCTTGAGGGGGCAGTACAATACAAGCCTTGTGCAAAGGTACCAGGCAGTGCCCAAGCGGGGACCCATCTCCTTCATTGCCTCCTGCGTATGCTGGCACTGCAAGGAACTACCTGAGGTTCTTCTTCCAGGAGGTTGGTGGTTCTCTCCAATACTAAGGAAGGACACATTGTTGTAAATAAGTTTTTTCTTGTGCAGAATAACATTCCCTGTAGCAGTATAATTGTATTAGGCTGCTTAGAGATTCCATTGGAGCAGAAGATTGTGGGTTTTTTTGTTTTTTTTTTTCCATTGTCAAATTCAGATAAGTAGAAGAGATCTGCAGAACAGCTGCGTTCCCTAAAACACAGAGAAAAGAAGGAAACTGGCCAAAGCAATTGCATACTGTTGGATCATGTGAGCTGAACATCAAGTACGACATCTTGTACATCAGCTTATGGGTCACATTCCCCAGTTGGTATAAACTGGAGTTGTTCCATTAACTTAAATCGTGTTGACCCAGCTGACAAGCTGTCTTCATATGTTTCTTTTAAATGGCATAAAAGGTTGTTTCTCTCTTCTTGCCAATGATTCAGAGTGGGCTGAAGGCGCAGTTCATGTGCTACTATCAGAAAATGCATGTCCTCTCTTATGATTAATATTTACCCAGGGAGATGGAGCATTTTCCTTGCCTTGACAGCTTGGTATTCCATGGTGTCTGTTGGAATAGATTTTACTATCCCATTGCTGAACACACCTGCAAAGTTCAGTCCCTGAAAAGGAACATTTCAAAAGGCTGTTTTGAGGTGACACAGCCCTCTAGAAGCAAACAGTACCTTAGCATTAAAAAGCCCTCCAAAATAATTGTAGATTGCAGCAGGGTGTTCAGAATGCCAAGTATGAATGCAAAAAGTGAGAAATCTTTTGCAACCTGAGCTGCCCGATAAAGGAACTGAAATCCTGAAGGCCTCCCTCTAGCTCCCTATAGCTGCAGAAAAGAGAGTGGTCAAGGGGGGAAAGGAATAGGGCAACAGCAAAAAGCTGTAATCTTTTTTACTAGGATTCTCGTTCTCATGGAAAACAACAGATATTCAGATAATTTTCCAGAGCTAGAGTTTCTGAGAGTAGATGCTGATTTTACACCAAACACTCCAGAGGCAACCTACTGAACAGAGGCAACGTTTTCTTGTTGTGCCTCGGATCCAAACTTTGCCTCCTCTATCCTTTCATGGCTTGATCTTGCTGCATGGTATAAATAAAGGTGAATGTGACTGTTCTCTGGTGTTGTGTTTTCTAACAAACCAAGAAAGGCATAAAGAATTAATGATGCTAATAAACTGAATTGTCTTTAAATTCTCTGCGTTGTTTTCTTATGGTATCATTTGTAAAACAAGGGAGTATTTTAAATTCATGCTTAAAAATAATGCCTGAAAGTTCTCGCATGTGATGCAGTTTTCAACAGCAGCTTCATCAATTGCTACTTTGTCTTCCTGAGCCTGTCCAAGGGCATCAGGGTGATGCCAGCAGGGTGACCTGCATGTCACTGGCCTTTAGGTTTTCCACTTTTTCTGTAATCAGCTGCGTAAATTCCCTGTGCCAATCTTTCCAGATGCAATCTTGGAAGTACAGTGGTGATATATAATCACGATTGCGTGCCTGGGCTTAGCTACTTTTACAATCATTTCATCCTAAATTGAACTCAAATACTGTAGTATTCTAATTTCTCTCCATCAAAGCTAAACGAGGCTGGCACACTCATTTAAGGCAAGTGAGATAATCATGGACATATTTAAAAAGGATGTAGGAGCTCGGTTTAGATAGTGTCTGGAAGGGCAGTGAAGAACTTGGAGCTCTCCAAACAGTCTGTTAAAAGAGGACCTGGTACTATCTATGTGGAGAACGTAATACTTGGGATTAGCTAGTCCATTCAATCTAGGAATGGGAAACTGTCCAGACTTGAGTAATTCCATGCCTAACATTTTGGAATGTTCTGTAGGGGAAGTCCCAGGACAAACTGGGTAAACTAACAGGATCTTTGCACTTCTGACATTGGTAATTTCTGTGTAGAATACTATTCCAGTAAAAGTATGGTGTGTGTCTGTGCATTGTAGCTGTACACAAGCTGTATCACTCTTCCCTCTACACTAAACAAGACTATTGATAGTCAAAATACTCCACAAGCTCTTTTCTCTTCTTTGTTTGCTGTAAGCTACAGCACCACACCACCTGCCTGTCTGCTGCATGCACTGGATTCCAGTTTTGCTTAAAGAATACTGCAGCTACTATTTCTCGTACTGTATTGGATGTTTCTACTATTTCTTCTAATAGTTTCCAGTATTTCTACTCTTTTTCATACCATACTGGGATGTAATGGATCTTGGTTGCTTTTTACTGGCGCTGTGTGCTGTAGATACTAACATAAATGTGATGGTGTCTGAGAGCATCTTGATTCTGAAGACTTTTGACTCCAGAGCCAAATATCACTGGGAAAAACTTGTCACTGTACACAAAGACTGTGCATATGCACAGCTGATGACTGCGTTGGGTCAGGTTTGTGTTGGACCCATATCGGTGGCAGGTTATCTTGTCTGGAGATCAGCTTTTTGGACCATGGAAATAGGAATTTTCTTACCACATCATTAGGAAAACATTATTTCTTATTATGTTACTCTTCAGGCACATTTATTTATAATGCTCAGTAGCAATCTGAATTACAAAATGGGGACCATTAGTTCAGATTTCCTCACTCCTTTGCCTTGACATATAATTCAAGGACTGGATCCTCATTCAGTCCTTCTGAAATTTTTCTTTTCTAGCTGGATCTTGAAACTGAGACAGTAAAGCAGAACACAGGGGAGCTGTGCAGCTTGTTCCAAAACAAGAATCCACTGATTACTCTCAGAGCCTCCCAAGTGGTCCCGCTAAGCTCCAAACACTACACTAATTTACTCACTGTAGCAAAATGTGACTGTGCCAGCAGCTGTTTAATGCCTTGATCAAAGGGCCTCTATGGAGACAGACAGCCCTGAATTTTGAGGAACAGAAATATGGCTGGCTTATAGAGGAGATTTGGAGTCAAATCGTCACAGACATATTTTTTACCATATTAGGCAGTCTTCCTTTTCTGGGATTTTGGCTTACTTCACACTAAACAAAGTCAGCATACAAATATATTTTTAGCCATTTAAATGCATGGATTTTTGCATGGGGGGAAGCAGAGAGGATCAGGAAAATCACTGATAAAAATTATTTTTATAAGTTATAAAAATCACTTCTACCAGTGATTTTCATTCAAGAAAATTATTTGAAGTAATTTTATGGAATTTTAAATCTGCAATGACTATTATCTCATTCACTCAGTGTCCTGTTCAATTAGAGGCCAAGACACCTACTTAAAAATAACTCCAGCATGACATTACTATTCCTCTACCTGCTAAACTGTACTTAACCAGGTTGTTTTCTGTAACACCTGGATAGATAGGAATTTACCATGCACCATGAAAAGAGATTTATTGGCACTCCCTTGGGAAGTACTTACTAAGTCATGCACACTCACATACTGCAAACATCCCCAATTCCCAACAACAGTGTATCTGATTAGTGTGCGTTTCTGTATGTTCTGAAATCTGTATGTCTAAAACAATCCAGGGTGACACATAACTGAAACTCTATGATTACAATGATTCCCTTTTGTTAAGTTTGCTCTAGTAACAGTGATCAGAATAGATGTTCTAGCCAGTAAATAAATAAGCTTGGTAAGACCTGCAACATTCTGTGGTCGCTCACTGCCCTATCACTGGTCACATAAAGATTGCTAAGCAGCACAACTAGCTCAGCATCTTTGAACTATAAGTTTACAAAGTACCTAACTTTTAAGTGCCAAATAAGACAAGTTTGCTGTAGAAAGGATATTTTGCTTTTGATGGCTAAATGCAGCAGCAGTAGGAGATCAAAAGGCTGAAAGCCTTTTGTATTTAGGTGCTTATAGGCATGCCTTGTCATCATCAGTGCTGCTGCCAAATTCTAGCCTTCAGCTTTACCCCATTGCCCTCTATTTCTGCAAAAAGGTAAAGCTTTATGGTACTGTCTTTCCCTAAGGAAAGGTTAGCCAGGCTCACTTCTCACTAAGGCTTTCCAGCAGCACCTTTGCATTTGCCATTCCTACAGTAAAAGACTGGGACAGGGCCTGTCCTGCCATGAGGAGAAGAAGGGAAGAAAAAAATGAGACAGCAACTACAGGTGCTGGTCTGCTGGTCAGCCTGTCTCCAAGCTTTGCCACATCCATCGTGTCCCCTTCTTCCAGAACCACAACCCAGCTGGTTGCCCAGGGCTGTGGCACAGACATTTTTGCTAACGGAGCCTGCAGTCCCAAGCAGCTTCTTGGCTAATGTCTAAAGTCAACTCTGAGTGGTGACAAGAGAAAGGGAACTGGTATTTCACTTGGAAATGTGGGGAAGCACGTAGGTATTCTTGATAGTGGTGTAAAACCATTAGCAGTATGAAACCACAACTTATCTAGGTACAACGAGGGTAAGACTCAGGCCTATCTGCAGAATTTCCTTTTTTTCCCGTGCAAGTGTATGCATTGTGTACTTTCAAGATGTGTTGCTGGCACATGCTGCTTGTAATTGATGCAAGTTGTTCTTTTTTTCAGAGGGGCCTACATTTCAGAGCTTTAATGATTCACATTTATAGCACATTTATAATTATTTAGCTAGCTACAAGTCATCTGGAATTGTGAAAGTGGTTCACTAAGGGTTGAGGAGTGAAATTAAACACTAATCTGACTCACCATCTTCTGGATAGATTTATCCAGCTAATGCAGAACATATCTTCATGCATTGCCTCTCAGGACAGCAGTTACTTCCTCTCCCAGCAGCACCTCCGTAGGCAAGTGCTCTCCAGCAGTCCATGGCTCTGTAAGCAAAGAAGAGAGGCAGGAATATTTACAATCCACAATGCTCATTTATGCTGGTTCCCTTTTATCCTATTTGCTACGATAATATGTTCATGGCTATGTATGAAATGTCTCATTGCCGTTACAGACACAAGACTTGTGGAATAAATAATCTGGTGGAAGGACTCAAGCAGCCACATGTGCCTGGGGCTGCTTCTAATAACCCCTTAGGGAGAGCTTCAAAGCAGCAACAGCATCACCACTGCAATGCCTTCTCCCAGGAGTAAGGGCCAGAAGACATGGATTCCTACATTGCTGGAGCATGCTTATTTTTAAAGATTTTGGAACATATTATTAAAATATAAGCACAGTTAACTTATTTCAAAAAGCACCGATTTTTCATGTCTTCGTGCAAAGAACTGCCTCACATTTCATTCTCTCTTCCCTTCTACTCCCAGCTTCCTGGCCTTTGCTCTTACTATGGAAAAGTACAACACTATCTTCTTTCATGTTGGCTTTTAAAGCAAACATATGACTGGCAAAATGTTTACCAGCAAGACAAACCAAGCAAGCTTTTCATGTCCCCCAAGCTGCTAAATTACTTCTTGGAGAGCAGCATGCTTCAAGTTTCTCTACCAGCAGAGATCACTCTGCAAGCCCAACATGATCGGACAGCTATTTTGAAAATCCTGCAGTAGCTTAAGCACAGGATCTCCTGTTGATTTAGAACAGTCCTAGCCTGGAATACTACAAGCACACCTTGTAGTATTACATTGCATAAATACATTTGGAGTTGACATTGAAGAAGAGTTACTATTCATCTCTCCACTTTTATGTTAAAATATACTTTCAGGTCTCCTGATGTGTAGCAGACACTACTGAGTCACTCCAGATAGCTCAAGGATATTTTGGAAAGAGTTGTAAAGTGAGTTTTCAGGTGTGCTTTTTTGTTGCTTTTTTTTTTTCCCCCCCCTTTATTTTTCTGCCATGAGCAAACTTAGAGACTTGGCTTAGGTTTTTCTTTTTTTCTTTCTTTCTTTCTATCCTTGATAGAAAAAGAACCGGAGAGCTACGTAGAAGTTAATGAACACATATCTTCTAAGCCCTCCAGGCACTTTTGAGAGAAATTCAAGGACTTGTGTAGTGCCTCTATCTGGCCTGTGTTGATGAGGCTCAAGGAGCAGTGACAAGGTGACAAGGGGACTTTGCATTCGTTGCCTGTTCAGCAGCATGCACTGCAGTGAGCCTCCCTGCACAGAACAAAGACCTCAGCTTCACCAGGGAAAGCAGGAAATACAGCAGGGAAGCCAGAGATTCCCTTCTCCCCTGCTAGCTCAGTATAGGCAAGGCCAGAACTGAGGAACTACAGAGCTCTCTAGAGGCGTTTTCATGAACATGTCAGTCTGCAAGAGCTATAGGTGGCACAGGAGACACTCAGTGCTAACAGGCAAGAACTCTAATAATAACCTCAATGCCCTAAATCTCTGCAGATTCTGTGCTTAATAATCACTGAGGTGAAGTCTGGCCTTCAAACCATACCTGTTTTGTAACCCTTCACACCTTGCACCTGCCAGGTGTTGTTAAAAGCTGCTTGTTATAAAGGCATTGCAATCTGTATTTTTAACAGCCATTTTTACCTTCCTTTCACAGCCCAGCTTCTTTGTCTGCACCCCAAGCATGTCCCCTCGACCAGGGCATGGAGCCCTCCTCACTTTGTGCCCCGTACCTCTGCCTGTCCCTTAGCACCCTGAAACTCTAGAAAGTCCTAAATCTGAATCATTGTAAGTACTGATGGTCTCTGTCTTCCCTACAGAAGGAATATCTTTTTCTGGCTACTCCAATGTCTCACGTTCAACATGGAATCAACTGTTGAGCCAATGCCACGTGCTGAATTTGGCAGTTGGAGAAGAGAAGGCTGAGGGGGGATCTGATAAGTGTAGGTAAATACCTCAAAGGAGGCAGTGAGGAGGATGGGGCGGCCTCTCTTCAGTGATGGACTGCAACAGGACTAGAGGAAACGGCCACAAATTGAAACACCAAAAGTTCCTCAGGAACTTAAGGAAAAATTTCTTAGCAGTGAGGCTGACAGAGCACTGGAACGGGCTGCCAAGAGAGGTTGTGGAGTCTCCCTCTCTGGAGATCTTCAAAACCCACTTGGATGCAGCCTGGGCCACGTGCTCTAGGTGACCCTGCGTGAGCAGGGGGGTTAGACTAGATGACCTCTGAGGTCCCTTCCAACCTAAGGATTCTATAATTATATAATATATATGAATTATACATATATATTCATATAATTATATGAAAAGAAGCCTTCAAACAAAAGACTCAAAGAACTATTATCTGCTTAGATTAGCAGAAGAGCTTATAACAGATGATGTTATAACATCCATGAGGAGAACAAATATGCTAACAGGCTGCCCTTCAGTTACTAAACAAGCATTAAAAGCAGACACTAATTAAGGTCAAAGCTTGTCAAACTCACTCTAAAAGGCAAGCTGCCAAGAGCAGCAATTACACACTGCATAGTTATGAAGTAGCTTTTACCTGCAGTACTTAAAACAAGATTTTTTTTTTGACTTAAGAAAGACATTAAAGCAGAATTCAATCCAAGATGGCCCAATAGCCTGCATTATACAGACCAGACCAGGTGACCCTGAAAGTCCCTCCTACCTTAGGAAAGGATCAAGATGAATCTTTGATGTCTGGGAGAAACGTAAGTTGTAAGTACTTCTTTTGACATTTAAACCTCAGTGGTCTCAGTTTCCAGTTGGAGTACAGCTGCTAGCAATTAATATGTAATTAAATTAAAGGCAGAGTAAACAGTTTCTTGATATTATCTGTTCTTTGTAGAGTCCATCTAGAGCAAAAGACTATGATGAAGAAAAGTTTCACAAGAGCTGAGTAAGCTTGTGCAGATCAAATTACTCTAACACTTTTCATTTCTGAGTTCCCAAGGAGTACAATCTAAAAAGCAGCTGTGATTGTCAAAAAAATGAAGGTTCAGTAGGTGAATAATGAAATGGAATTTAAAGGATAATTTGGAGTTTCATAGAAACCTGCATCTTTTTGCAGCACCATCATCCCTGAATTCCATTTCCAACCACTGAAAGGGTTTAAAAATGCAATAAACTCTGCTACATCATGTTCCCACTCCATGGTTTGGTAATAAGCAATTGGTGACAAAATGGGAAATTAAAAGTCAGAAAAATTTGATATAAAGTGTCTCTATGTTGGATCTTTGGAGACACTTTCTCTGCCAGCAAATAACTGGCAGAGCAAATAACTGGCAGCAAATAACTGTAATAGTTCATGCTTACCTGTTGTTTTCTGTTTCTCAGGGAAGATTCAGACAACACCAAGGCTAGACAACCCCGTCTCCCTGATGGAGAGAAAGCCTGGCCAAAAAAACATCCACTTTGTGGAGGAGTATTCCAGTCACTGATTTTTGCAAAGATATTCTCCAATACGATTCTAATCTCTTGCCATTAGAATTTATAGGCTATATAAGCCTTGCATTTCCATGTATTTTTCAGCAAATTATCTTCAGATATGCTGAATCCACTTTTAAATTAATTTATCAGCCAAGGACTGGTAGACTTTATCAAATAATATTGGAGAGAGAATTTAAAGCTCAGGTATTTAAAATTGCAGATGAAGCAGTTGAACATAGCCGAAAGAGCAATCAGTAACAGTCACAGCTAATCCATACAGCTGTATTTCACAGCTAATACATACAGCTGGGCTTTCGTTTGGCCTCTCTAGGCCTCCATGCGTACATGCCCCTGAGGCCATGCAGGCTTTCGTGCAGCGTTCCCGGGCCCAGCTTGCCCTGTGGGCATTCGTGCGGCCTCCCCGGGCTTTTGTGTGGCTGTGCCAAGATTCCGTGCACGCTGTCCCCCGCGCCCTGTGTATGTTG
>JAVCKT010016957.1:0-18868 GCA_032273925.1 Rhynchotus rufescens
AGCTGAACCGACGCACTGTGTAAATACGTTACATGCTGCAACACATGTTCAGGTGTCTGATAGGCAAAAGGCAACCAGTTTCTACATAAGCAAGTGGGCACACGGGCTGCCCAGCTCCACGCTGCGCGGGGAAGCTCGCGCCCCAATGGCACACACTTAATGCCAGCGATTCTGTGACTGGAGAATACCGAAATCTCAACGTATGCACAGCCCTTAAGAGCAAAACACAGGGTGGGCTTTCCCCAGAGACAAACAGATGCTTTATGTTTATTTCTGCTATAAATAATTGTGGGTTTTTTAATAGGTATAGATAATCAGGCATTTACATGGTTTCCAGCAGAGCAGCAATATTAAAACACTACATTACAGCCATTCATAAACTGGGTACGTTGCTGGAATTACTTTTTTACTGTCATTACTACCCCCCAATCTCTGCCATATGCACTGTTATGGCAGCAGTAAAATGGCTACATTCTAGACATGGCTGCAGATCTGTAAGTAACACCATGCTGGTGAATTCTTAATAAAACCAAATATTTTTAAAAAACTGCGGACAGCCTTTCCTCTAAACCCTGTAGTATCCCAAGAAGAGAGTCAAGATACAGTTCACTAGGTTCTGACATCATTTGTATGAATTTCACAGTAGAAAATTTTCACTTATTTCCCTGAATATATTATTTATAATTTGCTAAGCGGTACAGGATATAGGGATGGCAGCTCAAGCTGTAAGAGCAGACAGGATGTAGATTCATGCAGAGACGGAGCAGCAAAAACCAACCCACTGTTGGACTGCAGGGAGGTTCCACTGGTTAATCCCTACACATAAACTCACAGCACGTGTGTGGCGGCACTTTTTAAAGCACCTTATTTCAGCATACATCCCTATTAGCTTTTGTTTTAGCCTCCCTCTTCTGATTACCCCAACACAAAAGAAAGCACAGAAGCACAAAAGGAATCCTGCACCTAGGACAAGATCATCCTGCATTAGGACAAGAGGAAATGCCCTTAAGTTGCACTCATGAGGTTCAGGTTGGATATCAGGAAAAAATTCAACGTGGAAAGAGTGGTTAAGCGTTGGAACAGGCTGCCCAGGGAAGTGGTGGAGTCACCGTCCCTGGCAATGTCCAAGAAACGTGAAGATGAGGCACTTGGGTTTAGCAGCCCTGGTGGTGAAGGGTTTGTGCTTGGACTTGATGATCTTGAAGGTATTTTCTAACCATAATGATTCCATCATCTGCTCCACAGAGGGCTGGGTGAATCCCTGACACTAACAGTGGAGATGTGGGCATGGCTTTTGGAATTGCTGCAGAAGGAAGATCATGCAGGAACCTACACCAACCTTCCTTTGGTCAGTCATGAAGATGGGAGAAGAGCTTGGTTGTTTCCCAAAATGGAGAAAAGCAGGTGCCCTTTGCAAAGGGGTAATGCACAGAACAACTGCAGTGATTCACAGGCGAACTCCTGGGGGTGTCTGGGAACAGATACTGATTTCCTTTCCAGCAGGATCGGAAAATTTTATATTATGGAGTATTAATTGTGAGCAATCAGCATAGAAGAGGACCCTGATGCACTGAATCACATGCAATTTCTAAGTGATCAGGAATAGAGAGAGCGAAGGAAAGTAACGGAGGATGGAGCCCTACTAAATACTAGGATGGGGGGAAACACGAGAAGATGCAGCTGCCAAAGCAATCACTGCACAACACACTTCTGAGATAAGAGGCACCAGCCATTCTTCGAAGCAATCGTAGCTGCCAAGAGCTACAGAGAAAAGAGTGAATTGAAGGGGATAGAGGGGTCAACTGCACTGAATAAAAAACAAGTCAAGGCCAAGGGCAGGAATGACGCTTTGGGATTTGGCCAGGAAGTGATAATTTGTGGGTTTTGCTAACTGCAATCTCAGTGGAGTAGAGAGGGCAGAAACCAGATGAGAAAAAGAGAAACTTGGCAGTGAGAAAATGAAGGCAGCCAGAATACAGAGCACGAACAAGGAGCTTGGGTAGGAGAGAAAAGGAGAAGGGGCGCCTGGCAGTGGCAGATAGGCTGGAGAACTGTGGGGATTTCCCTGTATGCAGACACAAAGACGTATCCACAAGCCGAGGTGATGCCCAGGAAGCAACCAGCGGTTAGCAAGACGGCAAGAACAGCAGAGAATGAGTAAGGTCACACGAGATCAAAGACGGAGATCGAAAGAGCTAATCAGGAGCGGGAAGACTGAGGATTCTCCATAACGCAGATGGAAGGGCAGGGGAGACAATTTCCAGCCCCAGTCATGGTCAATAGCTGTTCCTCAACGCACAGACCGAGCTCTGTCTGTGCTTCTGCTGCCTCCTCAGCCTTTTGAGCTATCACTCCATGCATCAGCAGTTTAGGAAAACACATCCCAAATCTTTCAAACAGAAGTATTACCCTTTCACATGTTCTATTTTAAAAATCTGAACTAGACTTCTAGAGCACCTAGATGGAAACAAGTTACAGTGTAGTCCTCATTTATCTTAGCATCCCATCTGGCCTAGGCTCTGTGTGACTATAGGAACCAATGACTTGGGCTTGCTGCAAGCTGCACGGGCACAGGAAGACCACAGGAGGCCCCGTGAAGCTCCTTGCCTGCATTTTCACTCAGGCTGTAGCAGTAACCTCCATGCAAGTACATCATGAAACCAGAGGGGCCTTCAGATCAGGCCTGCGTTCCCCACGCTCCCTATGGGAACCAAGATCTCACCCTCCAGATTTAAATGCCTGTGATAAAGACAGTTACAAACAACACAAATTATCCGTAATATGCAGCAGATAGATCACTCGTAAGATAACACATATGTGTCAACTAGTTCTCTGACCTCGCTTTGTGTATTTAGTATCAACCTGAGGATACAATTTCTATATCATTTACAGTATGCAAAAATTGCGTCCTAACAGGTTTTTTTATATATTAATAAGGAAAAAAAAAATGCTACAAATGGACATAAACCCTGCATTTTTGCCACAATTAAAACACTGAGCTTGACCCAGGAACAAAGGGAGAGTGGAAGGGAAATTCTGTGTAATATTTTATATCCTGAACTAATTAAAGATCTCATTCCCTAAACAGCCAGACAGCAAACACAAGCAGTGCCTCCAGATGAAGAATTCCTATTTTGATGGTTACTGTAATGAGCACATTCCCAAAGGAAATAGCCAATAAAAAGCATCTCCTATCTGGAGGATGTTGAATGAAAGTTGGACTTTTCTTAATTTTACAGCAATTCCTTATTGCATCATATCAGTCTTTACCAAAGGTCTCAGTTCAATTTTTCTGTAATGAATTTGGAGACTCAAAAGAAAAATTCCATCCCATCTTAGCTGGCTAAATTTCTCTCCTTGACTTAGAGCTGACAGTGATTACGAATAAAATGCCTTCTTTACATCACTGTGTGCATTTTTAATTAAAATTTATTAACTTGAGAGAAACTATCTCCTTATCACCAGCAGACACTAGAACAAAAATGCCTTTTATTGTGTTATTAAACTGATGCTTCAGACGGACCCATCAGCGCAGCACACTGTAGCTCAACTGCCTAGTGCAAATTAACCTGATTGTTTCTCTCCCCCCTCTCTCCATCTCTTCAAGTGCATCTTGCTTCTGACAAAAAGAAAAGATAAAATTGCACAAATGTCTTCTGCAGCATTTTATACCTATAGCCTCACATTTCTGCACAATCCCATACAGTTGTCCTTGCCAAATCACCAAAAGGAACAGCCCCATGTAGGAGAACTATGTACTTCACTCATTTCTTATAATAAAAGACCGCCCTTGGCCACACTGCGATGCATGAAGTCCTGGGCCATGTGCGTGGAAGGACATTTGGAAACACTATTTCAGAAATGAGGTTCAGGAAGCCAGAGGAAGAGCGCATAAAAGAGAAACTTTTTTAAAGGACTTACAGAAAAGGAGAAACTTTAAAATGCCAGCGAGCATCAGGAAAATGAGTTAGGTGACGGGGAGCTATTAAAGGAGATGAAAAAGTAAGTGGTAAAACCAGAAAATGCAATCCATGTTGAGTCCAAAGGGGAAGAGAATTGAATGTTAGACAGATTGGGAAGATACAACTAGGGAAGAAGTGAGCAAGGGGAGAGCCCTTGCCAAGAGTACCTGTGGCAAGGAGAGGACAAGAAATAAAGAAAATCCTTCAGGGAACATGTTCCAGGGACTTGCTGCAGATGCGATTAAAAATGAAACATCTTAATCTGGGAGAAGAGGATGGAGAAGATGTCACCAGCGAAAGAATGGAGCATAGCTCCGATTGCCCACATTGCTTAAAAATTAGGGACATTTGGCGGGAAGCAGACCCAAATAAAAAGACAGAATGATCCTGGTTAGACCAAAGGCTGCTCTGCCAGGTAAGACAGCGTGGGGCATGGCTGGAAATGAGAGAAAGGAGCAAGCAGCTTGCAGCAGAGCAACTTGTAAAACACAATTTACTGCAGGTGTTATCCACAAGCGTCTTGCATGGCCAGGAAAGGAATGGGCACCACAGACAGAGATAAATACAACTGTCACAAGCACATAAATCTCTTTCTTTTCCTTAAGGAAAAAACATCTTAAAAAACAAGGTAGAGAGGATGAGGGTAAGGGAAAGGTTAGTGGAGAGGAGATGGGGAACTGACATTAGTATTGGAGTAAAAAAGCAAGAGCCCTAAAGGGAAGAGGATAACCATAGGGGAAAGGCTCCCTGGGCTGAAGTGGTTAAAGAAATAGAAGGATTAGCAAGAAAAGCAGAGCGAGGAATCAAATTGGTTCAGCAATAAAGGACATTCAAGGTGGCAGACACTACTCTGGAATAGGTATTTACTGTAGCAGATTGGGTTGAGCAGGATCACTCATCTGGGCTTTGAAAAACAGTACAAACACAGCAAGCAATTACACTGCAATAAATAAGCTAGCAGCACGCGTGCAAATGAGGAGGCCTAAAAAAAAACACACGTAGGAGAGGTGGAAATTGCCGGGAGGTGCCAGCATCGCTGCCCGGCGGGCAGGCGAAGGACGCAG
The DNA here is from genome assembly GCA_032273925.1 of Rhynchotus rufescens. Taxonomy (NCBI): domain Eukaryota; kingdom Metazoa; phylum Chordata; class Aves; order Tinamiformes; family Tinamidae; genus Rhynchotus; species Rhynchotus rufescens. Next base: position 5,027 of record JAVCKT010016957.1, read on the forward strand.
GGCTCAGCCTCGGCTGCTCCGCTCAGCTGCTCAGGGCTCAAGCCGATGACAAACACCCCCCTGGGCTAAAAAGTAGAAGTAAATTTAAAAAATAATACAGATTTCGGAGGTATTCTCAATTCCCCTTCTCACCTTCCTAAAGATAACCTGAAAAGTTAGGCAGATGCACAGCTAGTTCAGGTTGCTGATGCTGGGAATGGATCCACCTTGGTTTTAATGAGATTAGGCAACTAGCCAAGGTTCTGACAATTCCATAAGGATTCCCAGGAAACTCTCCTGCCATACCGTAAGGCACAAGTATTCTCAGAATCACGAGCCTTCTTCCTCCAACGCAGTACTTGTCTGACTGGCACTGGAGAGAGAACTTCCCTGTGAGAGAATGAGGATTAGAAAAGCAGTGATGTTTTCATTCAAAATCCATGATTTTCACTCCTTTTTTTATAGAGACAGTTGTGGAATGGAAATCAAAATTATCTATCACTTTAGTTCCCTGAGGTTTGCAAACGAAACTCAAAAACCTTTTTATTTCACTTCTTATTTAAGACACCTCTTTATGTAGTGGCTTTTCTTTTGGCTTCTTGGTGTCTGGGAAATAAATGGGATGTTTTTTGACATATCTGGTCACTTTGGACCCCCAAAAATAGACTCGCAAGTGATAACTCCTTAAATGTACTTTGTGGCACTCTCTAAACACTGGTTGAACTGCCCCTGTACTTTCGCACAGGAATTTCGTGAAGATGATTCACTGGCAGAAACACTCTGGAGATCTGCATTAATCCCGTCTTTCAGGACCTGCCTCCCAAGAGCACCGCTTCTTAGGAACCTGAAATCCACACCTTCATAAAGCGCTTTACGCAGCACTTCTGGGACTCCCACAATTCATGTCACACCATAAAGTACTCCTAAAAACCCCAATCCTGAGCTAACAGCACAAATGAATGTTTAGCCTTAACCTTCTTCTTACCTCCCGTGCATCTACTATGCAGCTGGGGCGGTGTTGTCGTCTCAAAGGCAGAGCCGATGTGCAACTCAACCCACCAAGCTACAGAGAAGTTCTCATCTTCTTTACTTAGAGGCACGATGATTTTGTCAAGCTGCCTGTCTCCGCTGAAAGCAGCCCAAGGTATTGATTGGCACGGGGACCGTTTCTAAAGCCGGCAGAGGGAATAGCACGTTCCCACTACTTGTAAGCTCAGTGAATGTGACAAAGAAAGGTGCTTGGACAGCTACAAGTCTCTTCTTACAAAGTCAATTTTCAGAATAAAAACACTCAGTAAAGGCTCTTCTTGACAGTCACAAATAATTCCAGCAGTAAAGTTATACAGTGTCTAAAAGATGTTTTAACCTGTCTGAAAGAAACTGTATGACAGCTTTGGCAGTCATGTGAAGGACAAGGATTAAGAATGTGATTACCCGGACTAGGAGTTGCTCTTGGAAACTGGAGTGACAGGCACACTGAAAAATATACCAAAATACACAGATAAAACAAAAAATCCAGAACTCCAGAGGCCTCTAATGACAATCCCCAAACAAGACGTGACAGCCTCTTTTTATGAGCCTGAGTGTCATCCCAAGAATTGAATGGTATGAAGTGACCCTCGGAAGGAGAAACCCCTAGAGAGACAAACCTTCCACAGGCAGCTGGAGAGCAGTAAGTGACACTTTGTGGAAGAGAAAAGAGAAGAAGATGTCACAGAAAGGCAACTCCTCTAATCTGAAAACAGTCAGGAAAAACTATGCTATGGGATGAAGTGAAGAACTGTTCAGGAAGTCAAAGAAGTGGTAGTAGGAACCTTCCATAGTAGAAGGAGCCCCTCAGCAACACTAGCCCGAAAGCCTGTCCAGCTCCCACCCCATCCTCTCGTCGTTGTAGAGCAGGTGACCTTGCACTGGCCACCAGCACCCGACAGCCACCTCCTGCACGAGGGCTGAACGCCGACACACAAACACACAAACCCAGCTACAAGGAGCCTGAACTGGGACCTATTATCATCACTACTTAATCACATGTTCAACGAGCTAAGAATTAACAGTTAACACATGAAAAAAGTTGGCTTTTCATCAAAAGCAATTATAATTAATTCCTAAGAAATGCATTTCTGGATGCCAAATCAGATGGAGAAATCAACTGGGGGATAGATACACTCCTTCTATGGCTCCACTCAAATTCTAATTAAGAGCAGAAATACAAAAGTGGTTATGGTGGAAAGGTTAATCGAAGAGGAGGAAATCTCAAAGGAAACCATGCCAGATATTCAGTTTCTCTTTTTGGCACTTCATCACTTTTTTCTTAATAGAAAGTCCCTAGAAACACACATGCACACACCACATATAAATACACATTCAATCATATAGATATATGGGAAAAAAAAAAAAAAAAAAAGATAACCAAAAAATGACACACACTGCCATCCTAGAGGTGCTGAGGAGCAAGTGGCTTTTTAATCTACAGCAGTCAAACCTCGTCCGTACCAGAAAAGCTGCAGTCTTTGGGCTGTGGGGGAGAGGAGAGGAAGACCCCCTTACTTCAGTGGTCCTCAGGGTGGAACCTTCCCTCCAGGCAGCAGCAACATTGACCCATTAAAGCCCAGACTACAGGACGACGGTGCAGAGCTCGGGAGAAAAAGGAATGAGTTTCAGCAGAAACCCCCCGTGTTTTTCCCACATTCTCTGGAAACATCCCCAGGGCACTGAGGGTAGCGAGGACCCCCTTCATTTTAACTGCATAAATTGCAAGTAAAAAGAACAAAGATATGGCCACTGTGAAAACCTGGGATTGTTCAGCAACAGTAAAAATAATCTGGTTAAAAACAGATCTTTCTGAAGAAAACAGAAGGCGGTAATAGGAAAGCTATGGACAATATTTAGAGAAAGAGAGAAAAAGGAAAGAAAAAAAAAAAAAAGACCTCTTTCTGACCACCTTTTTCATTCATCAATGCTTGAAAAGACAGGGAAGAACTGAGACATTCAAAATATTTCTACTGCCATGTCTACAAATCCATGTGTGTCTGTTACACAGTGGGGAATTCTCCTGAGGGAAAACACGGCTTTCAAAAGCTTAAGAAACACTGTCCTGTGGGAAGTCATTTCACAAAAGATCACAGGAATACAGAATATTTTTAACTTTCTATCTTTTTTTTTGAAAAGGAATCCCTTCATATTCGACCTGTTTTTCTTCTTTGGCAAATCAGCTCTGCAGCTCTCGCTGCGACACAGCGTGTGAATCTCTGTCCTGCCTTCAAGCAACCAGGGCTCCTTTGCATTTTAAATGGGTTCAAGCAGGATCAAGCCACTGTATATTACGAAGGCTTGGTACCAAATTCACCTGCTCTTCTCCTTACTATTCCTGCTCCAAAGTCCTCTATTTCAAGGTATGGTCAAAAAATAATTCCTAACATTAGCGGGGAGGGAAGGAAAGTTATTCATCATTTCTGGCAGCCACATAGGGGATGAAAGGAACCATACAAAAATGAAGCTGGTTGTATCTCCAAACTCCAATAACCAAAGGCGAAATCCAAGACAGCTGGAGAGCACCAAGGAGAATGTCCTGGCTCTGGGTTATGTGAGAGCTCCTTGAGACACCTCGCATCAGTCGGGGCAATAAGTGGGTGCAATATTCCCAGGCAGAGAAGCATCTCCCCTTCCAGGCTGACCTGCCAGTTCCCCCTTTGCCTCCCTTTTCCCCAGCCACAAACGACACTTGGGCTCACCAAACCTCTCTAACTGATTTTCTAAACAACCCCTCATTTAAGGTGCTCCTTTTGATGCTTCAAACATCACTCGCCTGGAAACAGCCACCACAGAAGCCCTCCTGTTTGCAGTTTCAGTGACGACCTGGGCTCTTTAGCCAAAGCTCTGCAAATAATACATCTTCAGGATTATTCTCTATTTGCCTTCTTAGGGGGAAAATGCTTCCATTCCTACTATTAATCTTGCAGAGAGTGAGCCAGAGTTTTCTTCCTTTCTCTTTAACTAATTTATTGGAAATCCTCTCTCTGCATTAAGATTAATTTAAGCCCACTAAAACTGATAAATTGTTGTTATTGGCTTCCATCCACACTACCTTTTAAATCTGGGGATTTTCATTCCAAGGCTCTGATGAAAGATTCATTCCAAATACCTAAAGTAATCTCTACTTTCTCCTCTCTTTTACACTACGCTTTCTTCCAGTATAATCCATTTTATGCTTTCAGTTATGAATACACAGTTCTGCCTACCTGGCATTTCAGATAACAGAGGTTCCCATATAGCAGAGCCTGCCTGGACCATGTTTAATGTCAATCACAGGGTCCTCCTCTCATCCTGATGCTGGTCACTCCACCTTTCTCCTAAGTGCAGAAGACCGAAATATTTCTATATTCAAGCCAGAAAGACACCATTTCTCTGCAGCAAGACACTGTGCCTCAGCAAAATGCTGCAAATTACAATTCTATCAGTTTGGGACAAACCAAATATTATAATTCTATCAGTTTGGGGAGCACACAGACCTGGTAAAACGTGACTTTGGGAACACCAGAAGAAGCCAGACAAGCTCTAAGCAGACAGCAGTTATTTCACGCTGTATTTTTGCTCTTCATTTAGCTAACAGGAATGTGAAAGATAAGCCAGCTGCCTGGTGAAGCACTTGTTACCATTGAAAAGTGTGACTGGGAGCCTTTCCCTTGGTGTTTTTCATAGGAAAATTTCCCTTTCAACTTTCTTGTCTTTTCAAATTAAAAGTGCCAGCACTCTACAAAGTATTTGTGATGCCACAGAAACTAAGTGCAACCAAAATAAAGGCAACCTGAAAGGTCTGAGCAATTTGCAGTTTTCAGTAACACACGTGCTCCGACGGAGCAGCACGTTGGGGTTTATAACTTAAGGGACTTAGGCATATAGGTGCATTTACCTCACACACAGGTACATCATGCTAAACAGACATGAAATCTGAGCTAATATTTAGCATTTCAGTGACAAAGAGCAACAAAAACAGGCAGCAAATGTAGAAAGTTCATAACAGAGCATTCATGCAAATCAACTCCAGCTTTTTATGACACCTGACAAGGCATAAAATGCTTCAGAGGGCTAAATAATAAATGACAGCAGAGAAAAGAGAGATCTAAGGATGTAAAGACCAACCTTTATATCGTCTGATGAAATATAAAAAGACACAGAGTCACTGAGGGAGGAAGATAACAAAGAAGCTGGCCCAGATAGGGTCTCTGTAGCACTAATAGAAGTTGCTTCTTCATTTTTATCTCAGATCTCATTCTCATTCTCGGATAATACAGTATTCTCGGGCCATCTCGAGGCTAAGAGCTTTGTCAAAGGGCCGCATTTAATAAGTTACTATCAAATACTCCTCTGTTCATGTCCTGTGGTGTCTTCAGATTGCAGATCAAGTTGTATTTTTCTGAAGAGGCTTCAGAGCAGCTCGATTGCTTGTTTGCTGCTCACACGCACCAAGGGGCTCGGCAGCAGACGGACACGTCCCCGAAATGCCGGGAGGTCAAACACCATCCCTCCCCATTGCTGACATCTACCTCCACCAACACCAGCACAGGCTCCAGTGAACCAAAACACCCTGGCCACAGGCTCCCGTTAGCTGGTGGTCACACTTCAGAAATGCTGTTAGCAGATCCAGGGAACAAGGTACCACACCAGCATTTCCCAGCTGTGAGAAGGTGGGGTTTCCACCTGAAGTTAAGCAAGCTACTTATGCTACTCCTGAAATGCTACTGAACGTAACATCCACAAGACGTTAACATAAACAGCAAGTGTTTTCTTAATGGGGTATTTCTGTTATTTAGAGATACCTGGCAAATGCACTGGTAATAGCTGCTTTATAAGAGACTTTCACAGGATTAAACCCCTCTGCTAGCACTGCAGCACGTCTAAAAGGCTTCCTAAAGATTCCACAGCCAAACTTATTAAGATAAAATCATTATAATTTGAGGCCTCATAGGAAAGGAAATTACTGTCACACTTTACAAGCCATACACCCTACTTCTCAAAGCTGAAAAAAGGCAATAAATACAACAGTCACAGTCTCTTCTTGTGCTCCTCCAACAGGCACGTATAGTTCATATGGTAATATGGAGCTCAAAGAGGTTCACAATACACCTATTTGAATTCAAGCAAAATGAAAAGTCTCGTTTAAAATCTAAAGCAGAGTAATATCTCCAATACTGTGTCGCCTTTCATGTATTTGGTGGCATCTCTGGAATCAAAATGTAATAGTGACCTTGGGTCATGCCTTAAAAATTGATTTTTTCGGCAGCAGCACTATGTTGAGGGCCTTTATTCTGCTTCCTAACTATTACATAAATTAGTGGATTTTTTAGGTACTGAATATTAGACTGGTGCCAGATAACTTATAGATTTGCCCAGGTGTTTTCAATAAAACAAGCTGGGTAAAAGTAATGCAATATAGATTTGCTGAACCTGATGATGGCTTTAGGGAACTGGCTATTAAAAACAACACACTGGACTCCTGAATGTATCTCTAGCTTTATAACCTACCTGGCATTTGATAAGCAGGAAGACAACTTTGAACCTCGTTACTTTTTGCATGCTTTTAAGTAGGGCAGAATCACGACTCCCTGCAATATGCTCCCCACAAGCTCCTTGAGGATGTTCCCGAGCCACTGGAGGCAGCAGATTCCCCCGTTGAATCCCTGCGAACGACAGAGTGATACTGGGAAAGGGATGAAGGAACCTCCTGCCTGCTCCTGAGGGTCATTTCATGCGACCCATTCCACAGGAGAGCGAAGCAGCAGCCACAGCACAGACCAGATCCTTATTCCACGGCACAGACCACATCCTCCTTCCAAGGCACGGACGAGATCCTTCTCCCACGGCACGGACCAAATCCTTATTCCATGGCACAGACCAGATCCTTCTTCCATAGCATGGACCAGATCCTCCTTCCATGGCATGGACCAGATCCCTCTCTCCATGACTCAGGTCACATGCAGCATAAACGAACCCAATGCTCATCAGCATCTCAGAGGAGTTCCACGTTACTGAGCAAGTTAAAGAACAGTTATTCTGATTAACCCCCTTGTGTTATCCTCCCCTCGGGGAGTCACGCTCCCACTCCAAAAGGCTGGATATAAGTTGTTTTTATTAAATCACATTCAATTACAACAGTATTTATTAAAACCAATAACTGCAACTGGTAAGAATCCCCCTGTGCTTGTTTCTAGGTATTTAAATTAAGTTAAATGCACAATAAACTTTGCATTGTTTCAATTTACATGACCCGAGAGTCTTTAGACATCCCGTAGGCAAAATTCACAGACTTATAAACTGCTATTAAACACAAACATATGGTGGACTCGGCGTCCTGTGCTGTTGCTGCTCTTACAGGAGTGTTGCAAAGTGCCTTGCTGCCTCTAAATCCACTAAAGCAGCCTTACACCAAGCCCAAATCCTGCTTCATCTCACTGAAAGGAGCTTTATTTCCAGGGACGCCTCATGTGAAACAGCAACAGTCCCCCTGGTTGGACACCCCTTTTCCACAAGCCCTGGTAGGGGGTCGGGCTCCAGCTCTAGCACTGGAAGCAGCAACCTTTGATGCTTATCAGCAACCATTTCTTTGATGCTCATCAGGGTCGTTATGACAGTTCACAGACCTTGGGGTCCTTCAGAGACCCAGGGACTAAAGGTGAGAAGTTTCCCTTCCACGGCGATGCTTGGCACTGTTTTTTGCAGGACCTTCTCACCAAAGGCTTCCAGCGCAGTCCCCAGGCTGCCTTATCCACCCAGCCCCAAACCCAGCTCCTCCTCTTCCAGAGTACATCGCTCTCCATGCGCCATCCCTCCTGCAGCTGGTTTTCCTGGTTTCTCATTCTGAGTAGATGGAAATCACCACATTTTCCTGGCCAGTTCTCGACCTGCTGTTCCCTCTGTCGCCTCCCTCTGGAGCTCCGCCGCTGGATTTAACTCACATTCACACCCGGGCCAACCGCCAGGTCTCTTCCACTCCCTTAGCAATTCTGCCCACAACCTTTTTGTCAGGTTCAACATTTTCTGAGACACTTATCACACCAAAACTTGGGAGGGCTGATAAAACTTATCATTTTACATGGCCTTCACTGCAGACATGCCACTCACCGCTCCTCTGATAAGGACTAGTTTGAGTTCTGTACTAAAAGCAAAGCTAAAATTACCCCCAGCGAATGCAACACCTTCCCCGTACACAGAGTTAAGAAGCATTTTTTGAGAATCGACAAAAAAGGGACTATTTATCATTTTATGAATTAAAATCAGTTGAGAATGTGTTGGTAGTAACTTCCTTCAGACCCTACTATACCTGTACATCCATCCCACAGGCATAAATTCAAGAGCAAACTTCGCATAAAAGACCAATTTAATCTGTTCCATGATTCAAAGAAGAATAAAACCTGTTATTCATTCATTATAATTATATAGACACTACATGACCTCACTACAGAAGAGAGTTAAGATTCTTTGGGTGAACTGATTGTACATTTTCATTCCTTAACATGTTTGATCTCTTTTAAGGTTAACCTTAATTCTACCTACGCTGCATTTATTAAGTTTATTTTGGAATAATTGCAAGATCCTGCTAATGTGCCTAACCCTAAACCGCCTTCACTTACTTTCATCCTTAACTCCATTTTAATAAAACTTTTATTTGGGAATATGTTTTAAATTATCCCTTTGCAGAATACAAAGAAAAATTAAGTTTATTCTGACTCTATGACTCTTAGGAAATATTTATTCAAAGTTGAATCATCTTTCAGTTTGTCTGCTCATATCTATTTTGCTTTGCTCTCTCCAAGTTCTCACTTCCCCTCAAAAGGTTGAGATTACAGCAGCTAACGAAACGCTTGCTCCAAAAACCTGGACTGCACCGTTCCTACTTCTGCCATCTGTTTCCCATACTGTTTTCTTCTCCTCCTAGTATATCAAAGCTTGCAAACACTCAATCCACATCTAGCAACCAAACTCGTCACCAGGGTATTTGTGTAATACACTGATACAGAAAGGAAAACATTATTTTTTCAGAATATTTATTCAGTCATCTACATGACTGCCTATAGAACCTGAACTTTTTACTAATGGTGTCTCCCCAAGTTCTGATTAAGTCTCAGACTGCTTATCTTATGACAGCAGGTGCTACGTGGTAAAACTCCAAGAATGAACACAATAATCCTAGCACATCTCGCAAGCATTTTTAAATGTCCTTACCATTAATCACAAGTTCCTTTCAACAAACTTCATCTGGCAGCAAGACAAATCACCAAAGGCAGAGCCCGTATCTTTATTAAAAATAGAAGACCACAGGAAAATTCCCAGAAGAAATCTGGTACAAAGCCATAAAACTCAGATCCTACTTATTAATTTTGACATTTTCCTCCAACCAGATAGTATCGGAATCATGAGCTGTGTATTACAGATGTGGGTTATCTATATCTGAAATGGATAACGGCACATTATAATAGCTTTTAAGGTCAAAAAAGATCATGAGATCACCTAGCCTGACCTCCGGTATTACACAGGCAATATCATTTTACTCATCTGACCCCAGACTGAACTTCATAAGCTATGTTACCTTAACATTTATTTTGCCAGAAACGGCCCAAGGGCACAGGGAGACTGCAAGCGGTCACATTTGGGATGCACCCAAATGCATCCCCTAGGTCTCTCCTCCAGCTCTCTCCCTGCAACCTTATTTCCTTTGGATCTTCTTCCCTCCTTTCTCTGCAGCACGGCCGATCCCACAGCACCCAGCAGTGTCCCTGGCAAAGGGAACAGCACGTTCAGCCCGCCCAGGCACTGACAGATTCATTTTCAATAAGCTAAGCAGGCTAAACCTTGCCATTTAAAGACCTCTCGCTGCAAAGCATCTTTTCCATTGCTCTTTCCATTTCCTTACCAGCCCTTCTGACCCAGGTGGCGGCTCCAACACCCTTTATATGAGCTCTCATCTTCCAGCACTGCTTTAGAAGTTGCTATTTTTTTCCCTGCTTTTGTTTCTAGCCCAAAATGGCTGTTTCATCAAGGCATCATCCAGCCCAAGACCTCAACAGTCACATTTTGAACAATTTAAGAACAATCAAAATATCACTATGCTCCTAGAAAAAATAGTAAGTGGGATTAAATGGATGTTAAATCTCGAGCCAGGAAGACGGAGACCTTTCCACAGAGCCTTATGCAGTCTCACCCGTCGTGCTTATAAACTTTATTATTCTGCTTGATTCTTGATCACCAGCGAGCGTGTCAGGCTGCAACGTCCAGCAGCTACAAAATGCATGAGGAAGCAAAGAAATGCTGCTGTCAACTGCTCCAGCTGGCCTCAAAAAGAACAGAAATAACAGATACCCAGCGTTGAATCCTGTAATGGTTGCTGCCCGTGGAGGAGGTTTATGAAAAACACAAGTAAATTAATTCCTAAGGCACATTCATTGCTTTTAAGCTGCAAATGTAACAGGTCTCTCGTTTCATAAAATCTTAATAGTCTGTGGAACTTGTTTTCTTCTTTTCTGCTAGAGAAACCTCTTTCCATCGTCATCTGCTTCCAGGGGTCCATCTCCCTGGGCTGAGAAATCCTCTACAGCTCCTTCAGGCCATCATTTCCAGCCAAAAGCATGAACCAAAGCAGAAAAACCTGGCTGGCTCCTGCACCGAGGTGGGGAAAACCCATCTGCAAGCTCTTAAAAGCACACGCGGGCGCTCACACGCAGAAGAAGCAAGGAAACCATTTCAAAGTGAAAGCCCTTAAGAGATCAGTCTGCATCAGAGTCAGAAGCAACTCGGGGCACGAGGCCTGAATCAACCAACAGCAAATGAAGAAGCATCTGAGCATCTGTTCCTTTTTTTCTTTCTTTCTTTCTTTTTATAGCTGACATTCAAATACCGATTTTTCTCTCAAAAAAGAAAAAAAAAAGAAAAAGAAAAAAAAAAAAAGGTGTTATCAACTGCTGTGGCTGCTGGCAGAGCCATTAATCCACAGGGCTGCTCTGATGCTGGAGGCAGCACTTCCCTGTGCTCCTGCTCCACGGAGGAGTGAAGGTGTCCCTGACCATTCAGCCCTCAGGGTGCTGAGGGACAAGGGCTCAAGGAGCTGGACCAAGAGCACAGTTGCTCTGAGGATCTTGCAGGAGATAGATATACAGTTTTTAACATTTTTATCCAAAACCCTTTGCAAAATTGGAGAAATTAAGCAACGAGCATGTGCATAGATCCAAAGTCACGGAGTTCATGAACCAACAGACCCTTTGGACTATTGTCCAAAGGAACAATTTGGACAAGGAAATTGTTACACAGGAATTAAATACTAATGGCTGGTGATGTCGGCTTATACTGCAGCTATCTGTTTTGCTTTTACTTGCTGCAAACAGGATGCAGGAGAGGAGCAGTGGTGACCCAACCACTGGCAAAGCGCTTTTCCTGGGGCGGGCATCCTCCCTGCCTGGCCGGTGCACTGACCCCACGACTTCCCAACGTGGGAACTCCAACTTGGCACTGCAAAGGCTTCCCTCATACCCACCAAAACAGCAGCTAATCCTGAGAGCAGGTTTCCCCCCCCAGGTGGAAACACTGGGGCTTTCAGATGTGCTCAGGGCTCCCTGATGTCAGCAGGGGCCCTGCAGTTAGGATTTTTAGGTGCAAGGGTTTCCTGAGCTTGAGGTCCCCACCGAGAGGATCTGCGAGCAGCACTCAGAAACGTGGACACAGATCATCACCAGCGACTCCCCTCACGTGGGATAAATTATTAATAGGAGCCCAATTACATCCTACAACTTCTGTCTTCTAGTCTTCTGCTTTGCCAAGGAAAGGCAGATGGCAAGTCAGCCTACAAATAAAACAGGAAGGAAAAAAACCCTTCAAGACAACTAAGTACAAACTGACCTACTTCCCCAATAAAAGTTTTAAAGAGTTTTGCTTCTTAGTAACAACTATTTCAAAGCAATGTCTTCCCCAAAGCATCTAAAAATACAAGCTAGGACTAATTTAAAAGCTCAGCCAAACCACAGACCAAAGGAGGGCCAACTCCATCCCACCATGAGCTCGTCTCAGTAGGCTGCCGGTAGCTGCTGTGGACACAAGCTCAACCTTTTGCATGGTCAGGGTCACCACCTACACTGCAGGTATCAGTGACTAAGACTCCTTCTCGTTGTTCTCATTTCGGACTCTTCCCATCTCTGTTGTTCCCTCCACTAGTCTCCACTTTCACCAGCTAGAGCCTTCTCATACAGAATCAGTCCAGCACTTCATCATCATTGTCTCTTCTCTGGAGCTCCTCAGTTGTCCTGTTCTTTTGGGCTAATAAGGGACAGTTTTGTATGAGCTTTCTGATTTCCCTTCCTTTCCACAGGGCCTCGGCACCGTGGTGATACTGATGATCCAGCCCTTTGCAGGATGCACACAGATGCACACGCACGGGACAGAAGGGGAATGTGCATTTCAAGGGAATTTACTGCTAGTCCGCTCACTTTCTGCTATAGGACCCTGCTCCTCACAGCTTTGCTAAATTTAAATGATTGGGCCTTAAAACCTTCATACTGCCTATATGTCTCACACCAAGCAATTATCTGTTTCTTTTTTTTTTTTTTTTTTCAATTCAAAGCAAAATAGGGAAAAATTGGAAACACTGGATGGGGAAGACAGAGATGGACTAGGCTAGAGAAAGACTGCAAAATCCAGCATTTTAGCTCACAGCAAAATACCAGGTGATACAATCATACAAAATTAAGTTTATTCCCGATCACACATTTATTCTCTTCAGATGCTTGGGTCTTGCTTGAAGCAATGAAATGTAAGGTCTCTTCCCGGGCTTCGTCCTACTGTGGGATCACACCAACCTCACCATAAACATATGTGTCCCTCTGCCTACACAAACTGAAGTTTCAAGGAAGGGCACAGGAATTTACCCTGGTTATCACTAAGGTCACGAAGACATCGGAGCTCCTATCCCTACACAAAGGAAAAACTAAAGAGCTGACAACAGAAAATCCCTACAAAACCTAAGAATTGAAACGGGGTCGTTGCGTGAAAAAACATCAATGTTGGCCCTATATTTTGCTATTAAGGATGCACAGGAAGAGCAGCAGGGTGCTCACACACAGCGCTGCAGAAAGGTTTAACCACAGGAGCTGTCCATAGAAGAAGCCACAGAAGCCATGTCCCCACAAAACAGGGCTCAGCCCTGCATCGATTCTACAACAGCCAGGGTTTTTTTTATCCCTGCATTTTTGCTTTTTCTCTTTCTCTTTGGAAACTGGGGAAGGGATGGGTGACCTTTCCTATACAGTGTTTCAGGGTACTGCAGGAGGCAACTCATTTGCACTCTAAAAATCCTGGAAGGGTTATTGGTCTTGCCTGAACTTTCTCGTGCAAAGCAAATGGGAGTCTCTCAAGACGTCCAACACTCAAACAGAATTCTGTTAGTTTTCAATTAGTATTTTGTCCACGTACATGCAAAATAAATTGATTTAGCACCTTAGTCCTGCGATACTGAAATCTAAATGGAGGGTTTTTTTTCTTCTTCTATTGTATCCTGTCTGCAAATATTAGTTACCATAACGGAATATCACGTAAATCAAATAACTGCCTCTCTTTCATAATCACGCTGGCAGCTGCTGTGCCATGTTTCAATGGCCATCCACTGGAACTCATTAAGAAAGCATTATGTATAGTAAATTAAAATGCAGGGTCTATGATCTGCACACAAAAGGATGACAAAGCTTATCAAATGTGTGCTGTGGACTTCTCATTAACTCGGCATTGTCCCCCCGGAGCAGGGGACTGCGCTCGAGGGCATTTCGGGTTGTAACGAGCAGTCGCTATCGGCCCGCGTGGAAGTTGTGCTGAAGGAAGGAAAAGTAAACA
>JAVCKT010016960.1:0-17841 GCA_032273925.1 Rhynchotus rufescens
CCTAAATAGAAGCTATGAGATAATAAATGTGCTACAACAAATTAATTTGCTGCAGGTGCTTGTGCTCTGAACTGCATAACCCAAGCCATTTCAAGTCTGAATACAATTATTATTCCCCCCCACATGCTAAAACAAAGTGTGGAGTGAAATGTCCTGTTATTATAAATATCTTGTCCTGTGCCCTGAACATTGTAGCCATCTGTGAGGAGCGGAAGCAAGGATTTTATAACCCCTGTAGATATCCGTGATGTTTAAAAATATTTAAAGAAGCTTCAAGTCGTGTTCAGGCTTGAAGAGATAATATCTGTCTATACATTAATTTGCACCTATTGTCTCTTAACCAGAGGGCTATAGGTAAAGATGCACCGAGGTATTATATATGTGCAGTTGGCAAGGCAGGGCTGTAAACATCTCAGTTGTCAGTAGTAACAAGTGCACGTTTGCATATGTTGGCTCTTCCATTTACTATGAAAGATGAAGAAAAGCAAATTGCTTTGCAGTTTGGCTTATATGATGTGCAGAAATCGAAGTAGTGATTTTTACTGATTTCTCCAATAAATTTAGTGTTTAGAAGCCAGTTGCTAGTTACCTTGCAGGCATCTGCCAATAGCACGTTGCAGCGTTCTTAAGACTACGAGGACAGGAAGTTAAAGGCAACCAAGTGATTGATTTTTATTTGAGCAGCACAGTGCAAAAATTAACTGTGTCCTTTTTTTTTTTTCTTTATCTTTTTTAATGCTCACAAACATAATTATTTGAAACCTAGTGAAAAGGCAAAATTAAAGGCTAAACTGTGCTGACTTCACTAGCCTTTTCATTGCTATAGTACATACTACTTTTTTTCCTTTTTTTTTCTTTTTTTTTTTTTTTGCCAGTGTAATTGAAGCACTTGTGTGTTTAAAAGATTGATTATTCTCGCAGAGTAACCTTGGAATGTTCTTCCCATGGTCTTAAAAAAATAGTATCATATGTATCCTAAGAGAACTAATCAAGCTAATTCCTTACATAGGACACATTTCCTCTGTGTTTTGGCACAGCTTCATAGCGATCAGAGAATCTAGAGGAAACTTTACTGCTGGAGCTCTGCTTGCACAGTAGTGTCTGCAAGGGTGGTGCAGGGAGAGATGTATTTGAACTGTCCCGATTGTGCAACCCTCATTCCGGGTGATGAGCGCTTGCTCGCAGGGGTTGTCCCAGGGAGGTCAATTGGATTACTCATGAGCAAGTGTGAAGTTGCACAACCAGGCCTGAAGCTCAAATTTGCATGCTCAAGTCCCTTTTACCTTAATAAGAAAACATATAACCAATTAAGCAGAGACATATATACCACGTTAGTGAAAATTGCTTTGTTTATAATGCAGGTTTTGTATCAAACTGTTTCTGCTACTGCTTCTTCAAGTCTACTCCAAAGATTTGATTTTTAAGTTGTTAGCTGGTCTAGGTTTCCCACGATGTCCATAGGATTTTTCTCAGAGTAACAACTGGGACATGAATTCCTGAATTTGAGGCATTCATCTCCATAATAGTTCATGGTAATGTGTCTCCTGGTCATCATCCAAGTGAATAAATAGCATAGCATTTCTGCATACGAAGCACAGAGAGAAAATGGGCTTTTCCTAAACTTTTGCACATCTATTTTCACAAACCAGTGTTTCATTTCTCCTGAAGTAAAGCCTGTGCTAAAAATGAGTGGTGCTTTAGACTGCTGCCCCTAGATACCGCCTAAAGAAGTCTGGTGTGAAAGTAATTCAGTATCACGGTCTTAAGAGACTGAGTACTGCTCGTGTTCTCAAAGGGTGGCCATGTTTTGCTTGTCAGGTGATTTCAGTAGGGGCATTTGATCAAAAACTGATAGTACACCCTGACTAAAGGGAAAAAAAGGCAAAAAAACATTATTCAGGAATAGGCCTAGAGAAGAACTGACTTACATGATCAACATTTGATAATTTGTCCATCCACATAAATGGTCCCTATTATTGAAGCATTTGACCACCTTCCAGTCTCACATTATCAGACCACATCATGCTGGATAGAGAAAAAAAAGGACAATCCCGGGTGCTTTTGGAATTTTTACCTGGTGTCTGCCAAGCAAAACAGCATTCTTGGCATTCTGCAGGAAATCTGGGGGAAAAAAACGCAGCTGATCAAAGTCCCTTGATACCTGGGCCCGAATGGTGAGCAGCACAGCTTCCTTCTGCGCTAGCCCCACACAGGAGAAATGCTTGTAATTGTGAAGGGTGACTCCAAACAAGTCATTACGCTGTGGGATACATGCAGCTGCATTAAGAAAACATATGTAAATTCTTTTATAAGCGTTACACTTCCTGATTAATTTAATGGGAGGGAAAAAGTAGATACACCAAGCTGTTTATTTTTCCATGACAAAACACCCCCCCTCCCACCAAAACCAAGAAGAAAGAAGGGAGATCTGATAGCTGGCTCTGGAGAAAAGCAGATAGTGTAAGACAACATGTGCAGTGCAGGTGATGTGACCGGCTACTTTTTATTGCTGTGTATATGACTGCACAAAGCAGAAGCTATTTTTTACATGTGACCCACGATTAATTTTTATTATGAATGTTGACTGCGGGCCTAATTCTGCCAGGAGCTGAGTGCCTGGTTCAGAAAACCTTTCTCGAGAGCTTAGAAAGGCCAGTGGGACTCCCCGCATAAAACCCCCTTTATAGTTATTAGATCTGGCAGTACCTGCCCTTCTGCAGGACTGTAGATGGCTTGAATTTTCCCTCATGAGGGTTTCTGTAAACAGTGCTTGCACGCACGGGTTGTGGGTCTACAAGTGCACTCCCTAGCACGAGAAACGCGAGCACTAACACACGAGTGCCGAGCACTTCCCTGGTACGGGCTGATCCGCAGGCTGCCCTGTTCAGCTGTGTGGGTTTCACAATAACGTTTTGTTATTGTTTTGTGTCAGTGTTTGCTACTGCGCTGGCTCTGCCTTTTTCCTCCCTCCCACCTTGCTCCTCGACACGCTGCCAGGGAAGTGTGCCCGGAATGAAGCCATTCCAAGAGGTGTTGCCGTTTACGGCAGCCTGGCTGTGCGTAGCTCTTCAGACAACAGCCACGTGGCTGGAGGGGAATCGGAGCGTGTAGGGCCTTGTGGTCTCTCCGTGCCTTCCCGGTGGCCTCATGGCTTTTCATCCTGGGGATGGAGGCTTCTCGAGGCGGATGGGGAGAAGGGTCTGTGCCCACAGATTTGTTGGTAGCTGTGCAGGCACCCGTGGCATGTGCAATACTGCAGGCCTAGCTGCTGCTGTTTCTCCTAAGCCCTGGGAGAGAAGGCTGGGCCGGCAGCTCTTCCCTCTAGTACTGCCTTTACCCTCCCAAAGTGGCTGCGTTTGCCATGGCCTTTCCTAACCCTCGCATTCCTGCTCCCAATTTGAAGCCACGCAGCCCCACTGTTTTTTGAAGCCGTTTGCCACCGTGGATCCACGGTGCCGTTCTCCCACATGAGGGATGTGGCGAGGCCTCCGCTTCGAGTGGTGCCCGCGGTGACGGGCCTGGCCTGCGCCCGGGCCCCTGCTGCGGAAGGAAGCGGGAGCCCATTCGGAGATCTGCCGGGGGAGGGAGATTGGGCACGGGGGGGAAAAACAGCCGGAGAAGGGGGACGTCAGCTGCCAGCCCTGGCTCCTTTGAAGATCCCCGCAACCGGAGGCAGGATCAGGTTGCCAGCAGGCTCTTTCTTCCCGAAACATCCTGCCCCTAAAATAAAGGCGAGTGGGGCACAAACTGCCTTTTCCGATCGCCCCCTCGCCCTGCCGTGCTCCGCTCCTGCCGCCGCCACCTCGGAGGGCCCTGTCGCGGGGTCCCTCGGCGGCCCTGTCCCGGCCAGCGTGCCGGGTAGCTTGCCGGCCTGTCGCCTTCAGCTGTTGCGCTTGGGATGCAAGGCATTTTCCTGGGGTCCTGGAAATAGCCAGCACCTGGGGTTTTAGTTGCTTTCAAACCTATTTGCTTCGAGCATGTTGTCAGCTCTGGAAGGCAAATTTCATCCTTGCGTTTTCCTTTGTCAGCTCTTCAGATTCATCACTCGTGAGGGACTGTACGGATCGCAGGATCACGGGAAAAGGGGAGAGCGGTGGGAGAGTGCTTTTCTGTACGCTTAAAATGGGTGAGAGGGAGTAAAAACAGGGAATTTTTGGCATGAAGGACTGAGCAAAAATGAGAAAGAAAGCTTTTGGTGCAGACACAGTTAAATATGAATTTCACATTTCTGAAAAGTAAAGACTACCTGAATCTATTCACTATTTGAAATTCATATCTAGTCCTGTACAAGATATATAAAAACTGATACTGACTTTTAGGGATGTCCCTCAAGACCCTTATACACCTACGTAGCGTTGCCTTCCTTTTCATCCTCTTGTCAGTCAATACTTAACCCTTTTGATTTCTGACCTTGTCATAGCATGAGAGCTTGGTATAGAACCGATCAGATAGTTAAAATAACATTCTTGCATATTTCCACAAATCAAAGCATCACACTTGATTTACTGGGATTTGTGGGTTATATTGGAAGTACACAGCATCTTGCTTATTGAGGCATTTAGTCTCTGAAAAGCTCTTCTAATTTGCTTCATAAACCATTATTTATTTGAAAGTTCATCCCATATATTCCATATTTTTAATGCTTTCTTGCTTGTTAATCAGATATTTAAAAAACACCACATCAGATGTTTTTT
This sequence comes from Rhynchotus rufescens, assembly GCA_032273925.1. Taxonomy (NCBI): domain Eukaryota; kingdom Metazoa; phylum Chordata; class Aves; order Tinamiformes; family Tinamidae; genus Rhynchotus; species Rhynchotus rufescens. Next base: position 4,695 of record JAVCKT010016960.1, read on the forward strand.
AAATCAGCAAGGTATAAAAGTTTCTATATGATTTGTTCAGTGATTGAACCCCCTCAGATAATCAAAGCAACTAGTTAGAAAGAATATATAAGCTTGATTATTAAACAGTAATTAAAAAATATCTGCTAACTCAAATGGTACTAAGTGTATAAAATAATGCCAAAACAATAGTATTTAATCATTTTTACACATATAAAACATTTCTAAGTACATACCAGTCTCAGACTCAGTAGTGTCGTTGATTGTTGTCTAGTTTCAAGAGCATAAGAGAATATTGTTACAGAAAAGGTGACAGTAATGCATCTTATTGAAACTGAGAACCAAAACGAAGTAGCTGTACATCAGAGAGAAAATCTGAACCGAGAGACTGATAATGAGTATGGCAAGTATTTTTTTCTTGCTTATGGGTGGAAAAGCCAGAGAAATCTCTGTTTGAAGACAAAGCACATGGTAATGTGATCATAAAACTCTCCTAATGGGGACTCTGTGATGTACAGTAAATGTATTTCTTTCAATACATTATTCACCCCTCTACCTGCAGTCTTTTCAGGTTGCCTTGGTCTGTGCTGTGGATACTATACTTCAGCATCACTACATGTAGGCAAGGACAAACCTCCTGCTTCCTTATTGCTGCTATTGTTTATGCTGTTATTTAATAGTTACATCGCAGCAACTCCTATGAAGTTCAGGCAGAAATGTCACCCCATCCCTGCTCGACGGTGAGCAGACTCCATCCATGCAAAGCCTGAGACTGATGGAAATAAGTGACATGCAAAGGGTGGGGAGAGGAGCACAGTAATTATAGGTGGGGCTGGTAACACTACCTGTTATTAAGGGCTTGCCTGACACTTCCCATTCTAAGACCTGCTTCTGGTGGTTTGGAATTACTTAGTAAACTTTAACCATTTGTCTTTCACTAGACCTCCATGCTCAGCAGCCGGTGCTGCTCAGCCGTTATTACTGTTTTATTTCATTTAGGCATCGTGGCAGGGCTGGAGCTGGAGGAGGGAGCAGCAGCTTTTAAAAAATGCAATCAAAAAAGTCTTGTTATTGTGCCTTTTATTGTTTTATTTTCCTAAAATGGAGACTTCAATATTACAGTGTTACTGTCTGTCTGTCTGCTGTCTGTCTGCATCTATCTGTTACCTCTCATCTTATTTTATAAGCTTATGTTTTTGTTTTGCATTTGTTCAGTACCTCATTCTGCTATTTACTGGTCCATGGTTCAGCTGCAATCTCCAATAATGCAAATAAGTATTTCTGGGTTTGCACAGGATAAATGCTTTTGGGAAGCAAAGAAATATTTTCCACCCAAAAAACCTTCATAGTCTCTTCCTTATTGATTGTGACTCCTGGATGTTTTGGCCAGGAATTGCTTACCTTTCCCTTCATATTTAAAATGCTAGGAATGTTTAATATTCAAATATGAGTCTCTCTTCTTGTCAACAACAGCTCCTTTTTGAAAATATTGTTGCTAAAAATAAAAAAAGGTTGTTTTTTCAGTCTCTGTTTAAACAGAGATGTAGTGCTGTTTGCAGATCAGACAGAGCAAAATCCTATTCCCTTTCTGCGTGTGTTTTGCAGCAGCACGCTGAGGGAAGGCAACGAGCCATTGAGTTCATATTTCCACTGGAGCTGCAGAACAGAGGGCCAGATTCATTAAGATTGTTATACTAAGTCAATATGACCTTTGCCTTTGTGTTTCGCTTCCTTCGATTGACTTGAAATTGGACTATGCAGCGAGCACTGTGCTCAAGAGTTCTGAATTTCTTCGGAAAAGGTCGATGTTTTCAACTGTAAGGGGATCATTGTTTCAATAGTGATTTTTGTTACCCATAAAGGCTCACAGGCCGTTTCATTCCCCTTCCTAATAGTCAGTATTTTTCATCACCATTAAACTAAAGAGTTGATAAAATCTTACATAATTTAGCCATTTAGAAAAAGTGTAGGAATCTCCAGGCTCACATTAAAATGCCAGGTTGTTAGCATTATGTTAGTGTGTGCTAATCTGCTTTCCACAGCTAATGCCCAGTCCTGCAGAGAACCAAACGTTTGGGGTTCTCTTGTTTTCATTTTTAAGTCTGAGCATCCTCCTCATCTGGCAAAATGAATGTCCTTGACATGTGCAGGATACAACCCTGTGTTTAACCCAGTCAATAACAAAAATATTTGAAGGCTACCGGTTCCCATTGAGATTAAGGATGGTTTCCTAAATATGGACCTATGTGCTCTCCTTGTAACCTGGTTAGGGAGTGTGTAATCTGTGGCACACTTTTACGGCGTGATCATATGGAAAGACCTTGGCCAAAAAAAGCAAGCAAACGACACTAGATCTCAGCAAACCACAAACGTGCTTCCACATTTGAGTGTGGGCAGACCCAGGAGCCAAAGACTATGTCATGCATCACATGCAGGATAATTTTCTGCTGATAAAACAAAATAAAACAAAATAAAACAAAAAGCTAACAAATCTGAATTGACCCACGATCTTTATGTGTCTGTGATTTGTGTTTCATTTGTTCTTTCTCTCCAGGGTGGCCTCTGCTAGCAAAACACAAACAACATCTCTACCATTCTACCCCCCATCCTTTAAAAAGCAGCCCGTAGTCCTTGCTCACAAGTCTCCCAGCTGAAATAGCAAAGCTGGCTTTTTTTCCCCCCTTCTTTTAGGGCTGTGCTCTTTGCACACCCGCACACGCTCTTGCAGGGGTCAGTGGAAGTTTATTATGCAGGGTTCGAGAAGCGACTTCAGCCTCGTCTTGGTGGTGTTTTTCCTAGAATCAAGTGGAAAGATGGTATTTGCAGGACACAGTTTGCTGGCACCAAGCCAGGCTCATGCCAGCTGCTGCAAACGCATGGTAATAAGCCTATTTCTATGCGAAAGAGCTTATTGCTAATAATTTCTGTCAGCCTCTAACCTATTAGTGTTTAGTTTTTTAAAAATCAGATGTTTACAAGAAGTATTTTATTTATTTTTAATGCAGTGTTGATCACCAGCTCCATCTGACTTATCCAACCCAGAATTTGTTTTGGCTTCGATTGATAAAAAAAAAAAAAAGGAATAAAAAATAAGATGAAAAATATTTCCTTAAACAACATGTTTTTTCCTCTGTCTAGCATTAGTGTGAACAGATTTCACATTAAAAAGCAGAATCTGCAGATAGCCAGCCTCACAAATAGCCTTGTTTTCAATCATTTGGGCTCTAGATGGATGCTGTTTGGAAAAGACACTGGAAGGTGGATTAACCTGCTAAGAGTCAAGAAGACACAAATGATAATCTTTAGAAACTGACAGCCCTAAAGTGTTAATCTCTCTTCTCATGCATAAAGTCACCATTAAAGAGTCATGTTTTGCCAAAATATAAATTGTGAGCTGTTCTAATATGAAATGATAACTAAAGCCATAATGGGAGATGCTGTAAATGCCACTCTGAGCATTAGACAACCTATGTTCTTTTTCTTGTGGTACTATATTTTTTTTCCTAAACAGTAAAGGAGAAAAAAAGGAAAAGAAATGAGTGGCAAATATCAATCTAGTTTGGAGGATATATGCATCAGTATCACAAAGCAGACACCAGAGTTGGTGTAGCCATCAAGGAGCCCGGGGGCTAAATGGTTCATGAAAACCAAAACTTGCCAGGAGCTGGTCTTTCTTCCATGGCAAGGCTGAGTAGGATGGAAGAACCTGAATTTCTTGCTGGTCCTTTGTGTGGCTAGACAGGTTTTCACCAGCAATCTCATGTCTGTGATGAGCTCAAAATCCACATTAACATTCTAAAATAACAAACAATACTGGTGTGAGCTTCCAGGTCTCCACAAATTTATTAATATAGCTTCGCATACTGACAACTAAGTACCTCTGTATGCTGCCTTTCCCAAGCAATGCTATTAGGTGAGCACCAGTTGGATTGCCATCTGCAGATGACTGTTCCCACTCTAGAAGGCCCTCAGATAGCTGCATCTTTGGCTCTCCTCCAAACAGGATTTGCAAAAGATGAGTCTGTGTTCAGGTATGAAATGCCAGATTTATTACTGGTTTAAATGAGAACTGACTTGAACTTCTCCATTTAGGCCTCCCTTAGTTCGCTATCCTCCCTGTCGATACAGGATCACAAGGGAGGTGAGTTCCCTTGGCATCTCACGCTGCGTAGCCTATGACTGTCCTCTGAGATCCTGTTTGGAAGGAAACTCAACAAAAACATCTCTGATGCTCCTTGTGGGGGTGGGGCAAGGAGGGGTGAAGGGAAATCCCAATTTATTGACATTTTTCAATAGAAAAAGAAGAGAAGAGAAAGCTCAGAGCCTGCTCCACAGAGGCATAGGCCACAGGTACCGCTTCATTTATCTATCTGATCCTCTCTTAGGAAGATACCTAATCTAATTAAAAAAGTTCCCAGGACTAGAGAACCAAGCAAAAGCTTTAGAAGGTTTTTCTAGTAGTCAAGCATCAGCACTTTCAATGTCTAGTCTGGACTTGCCAGATTTTAGCTTCCAACTTCTCGGTGTTGTGGTACCTCTGTCTTCTGTAACACACAGCCCTGTATGAAGCCATTTTACTTGTGGCAGCTCTTACAGACTGATCAGATTCAGTTCTTCCTTCTCTCTGTGATAAAATGTCAGAGTTTTATTATTCTGCAAGGCAAATTTTCCAAACCTGCCCTATTCTGCTGCTTATTGATGTTCTTCTTGACTGCAGACACCAGACTGGGACAAAGTGGCACCTGAGCTGTTAGGTGACTTGATGGGTTAAAGTTGCCCGAGTCACTGAGTGGCTCCACACATCCATGTAGCTGCCTCTGGGATGCTGAGATCCTAGAAGGCAATGGCCAGGGCAACGGGATAGCTGGTCTCAGCCCAAGTGTCGTATGGACCCAAGGTTTCTGCTTCCTGGCAGTTCCCCAGAAGTGGAGTCATACCCAATATATAGGTTGGTTTCACATAAAGAGGCTGCGAGGTTGTTAGGGTTCGTGGATAGACTTAGACCTTCACTGAACAGACCAGTGCCAAAATACAGCCTCTGTATCCTGAGATTTGCCTGTTCTTGTCTCAGAGATCTGCTCATTTGGCCACTGCCTCTCCTCAGGGACAGGTATCCATGCAGCTTTTGCCATGACCAGAAAGCATTTCTGCTTTCTGAGGTTGGGACCCTGCTTCTCTAGAGATCTCTTACACTCTTAGTTTCTTTACACTGCTCTTCAGGGATGAACTAAAACAGGTACTGTTTGCTTACCAAACAGCTCACTCTGCATGAAGGACCCATCTTCCTGTTTACCCCAGTTTCCGTGTCGTCTACAAAATTTATCTGTGAGGATTTTGTATTTTCTTGCAGGTCACTGACGAAACTGCTAAGCAACTCATCTGTGTTTTTAGCAAAAAGGGCCCATGGGACTGTCCCTTGTAATGTGCGGGTTCTTAGAAAATTTGGGATTCTTTTTATATCAATAACAAAATTCCCCCAAAGGTAAGCTGCCTAGGAAAAGACTCCTATCAATATCCCACTGGTATTCCAGAGCACAGCTCTACTGCACAGGGAGAAGAGATTTACACATATTGAATTCACTGTTATTACTTTGACAAATAGCATAATCCCTCAGAGCTAGTTCCTGCATAATCACTTCTGTATGTTTTTACTGACCTTAGAAACAGAACTAGAGATAAGAATAGTTGAGAAGATGGAAGACAGCTTTACCAGAGGCTCCCTTGCTCTGAGCTGATGCAGATTGCCTGGAAACCCTCAAAAGCTCTGCTCCAACTTCCAGGGCTCCCTTCAGTTTTGTTGTGACAAGGGCACCCACTGAAAGGTTGGGGTTAAAGAGGAGTGTGTTTCAAAGCAACGCAAAGGAAGGAAATGCTTTTTTATTTTGCATAACAGTGCAAACAAATATCTGTGTGAGCGCGTGCATCTTATAATCATGGCACAGACAGATCTGCTTCTCTGATGCTTTCATGCATCAGATACTGTTCAGAGAGAGTCAGGCAGGGCAGCAACCTCAAACAGCTGGAATAAGTTTACTGATCAACTGAAATGGGAGCCAACATTGTCTGGTTTAAGACATTTTGAAAGCCTTGTCTTTAAGAACTTGAAACTGTGACGGCTCCGTGTTGTCTGCAGTGTCATGCAGAACCGCTCGCACGTTGGGATTACGTATCTGGGAGCACCTATGACATTTGTGCCCTGGGGTATTCCTAAGAAGAGGAAATCTTCACAAAATTTTAACAGTGTGCTAACCATGCAGCGTGTCTATCAAACCAAATCAAAGTTTTCTGTTCGTTCTTAGAATTCTTCTGTATTTTTTGTTTCCTTCCATTTCTAACAGGCATATCCTTGTTTGTTTGGCTGGGTTCTTGGATTCTCGGAGAAAGCAAAGTCAAATAGGTGAGATATGTGTTTTCCTCTGATGGTGAGGTTGTCATTTTGTGCCAGTGAAGTTTTAGCTAATGAAACTGGGATACTGTCAGATGCATTTCATGTCTTTTCTTGGGAGGAATATTATGGAACTGATTGAAGGCTCTGCAGACATTAAAGCCCATTCACGTGTTAGCAGAATGGATCCTGCGTGATGCTCCATCTTCAGGCTTAATGCTGTGGAAGTGCTTGTAGCCTTTCCAAGGATCACGGTATGAGAAAATCTGAGCAATTGCATTTACCAGAGTCTGTCAACATGCTAGCTTAAAAAGGAGCCAGGATCTCAGATCGGATTTATTTATTAGCAAAACATAAAACTTGCCATGCAATATATACAGGGCACACGCTTTTCTTTTCTTTTTTATTTATTTATTTTTTTTTTAATTTTGTGCTAAAAATGAGATTCAGTAACAATCTACACTTTATTTTTCATACTTTGGCAACTGAGCACATCTTTTACAAAATACATTTTGGGCCAACATGCAATTTCATGGTTTTGAGAGAAAAAATGCAAACTTGATAACATGCTTAACTTTATTTCATATTTTGAATGCCTATGTGCGCTTCTCCTCAGTACATACAATATCTGTTCCAAAACCTAAATGCTAACAGACGTGGCAGAGCAATGAGAACATATTGAGATTACTTGTGCGCCCATAAAAAAGTTTACTAAATATTGCATTGCTAATTCACACTCTTTAGGGACCACCCAGAGTGTTTCCAGTGTGGTCATATATTGATGACTGTTATTTTTCCAACACAGATGTTCAAATGCACTATGAACATACCATGAATAAGTAAAACTCATCTGTAATTATTACAGGCCATGAACCAAAATGCACTATGTTGTTTTGTTTATTAGCTGAAAGAAATCCAAGGCTCACTAAACATTAATTTTTTTCAGTGACTTGCCTGTGATTAGTTCCTCAGTCAGGTTCTGCTGTAATTTAATTTATCATAAGCAATGTCATATTATCAGTAGCACGCCACATGTATTGCTTGCACATTTTCTTAAAGTATAATTAACCTTCAATATTGTATGGGTTAGTTAGTGTTGAAGGCTTAATGTTGGGGTTGTTTTAGCTTGTTTTTTCTTTTGACACTGACCTTTTCAAATTCCTTCCTAGATAATGGGATACGACTTTTGAAAGGAAGATACAGCTTTCAAAATGATTCAACATAATAAGAGATAAAACAGTTGAGGAACTGAAAAGCAAATAGTGCTTCTGACTTAAAAGAAAAACAAGTATCAGCGCCCCTAGCTATTGTCTAATGTGGAGACATTTGAAAAAGATGGCTCTTTTGGAGAAAAAAAGAAAGCCCTAAACCAAAAACTACAGTGAGTAAGTCCTTAAAGGGAGTCAGCAGAGACAGGGCAACAAGGACAGCAAGGAGGGCAGGACCTGGGCCCATGATGCCATTCCTGTTAAACGTGCCAGGGTTTTTTTGGGTGGCACTGTGCTTTTATCTCGGCCTCACATGGGCTGTGGGAGGCCAGCTGATAGCTGAGCTGGCGCGGTGTAAGCAGGGTGAAGATGAATAGTGTCTGATGCAAGGCTTCGTGGTGCAAAGGTACACGTCAGCATCTTCTTGATGGGCAAACTGGAAAAGGATGAGTGAGTTCAGACTGGATCAGCACTCCGCGCTGTGTGGCATCATCGTTCCCATGTTACCAACCCCAACAGGAGGAATTGGCTTATCCTGGGGGAAAAACAATTCTTCTGATTGCAAAAGAGCTGAGGTGTGCCCTGCTCTGACTTGTTATGCTCTGACCACTTTGGTTGCCCAATTCAGACACCTCAGAAAGACTCAAGACTCCCGCAGTGCAGTCCGAGCTCTGCTCTGAGCTGATGTGCCCTAGGAAAGATCCAGAGGACCCAAAATCACGGGCTGATAAATATTTGTCAGAAATTACCAGGAATTGCTGCACTTTGGAAAGAAAGACCTTTTTTTGAGGGAGAGAGGAGGTCATTTTCTAAAAAGAAAAGTATTCAGCCTCTTCCAGAAAAAGGTATATTCTGTTTTGTTGTTGCAAACACTCCTGATCTTCCTTGCAGTATTTAGTGTTGTTTAAAAAATTATCTTCTGGAACAGTGATAATTTGAAGCTTTCTTCCTCTTCTTTTCCTTCCATCCTTCCTCCATTTCCTTTCTTTCTTTCCTTCTTTCCTTCCTTCTTTCCTTCTTTTTCTCATGAGTTTCAGAGAAATCACTTGGAATTTCAGTCCTGATCTAGTTTTGCAAGTACTATTTGCATATATGCTGAAGAGTTACAGCTGATAAAGTTATATGTGACATGCTATCTGGCATACTCTCTTAAGGGAAAGTCAGGCTCGGGAGATGAGGTTTGACTTCATTACTCTACGTGACCTTAGACTGCTGCTTAGAACAGTCTGCTCTTTGTTTCTGCAACTGTCAAATGAAGATAATGATTCTTACCCATTCTTGTGGCAGTGCTTTGAAATCTTTAAATGAAAATATTATTTATATTCAAGAACTTCCCAGACATGGAAAATGAATGATTTCCATAAGCACAGGATATTTCTTCCTTGTGTCATTCCAGTCCGGAGTGTCATGATGACTTTCGGGTGCTCACACACAATGAGTACCTATATACATTTATATATATATATATATATATATATATATATATATATATATATTCCCTGTCTATCACATGCCTCTGTATGCAATTTTATGCCTACATGTATGTGAACATGTATATGTACATAAAAAGACTCTTGAAATGAATATGGACCTTTCCAATCTCACATTCGTAGGGCTGAGTGTAGCGCTCTCAGACAACAAAGCTGGTAAATGCTTTATGTCACTTTAAAAGGCCAAAAATCCCATCAGTCTGTTGTCTACTGAAATACATACATTCAAAACATTACTATTAAGTCTATATAATTTTGGTATCTATCATTTGATAATGAAAATTTGCAGTAAGCCTCTTTGAAGGGGTGATCTGATGCCCACAGAGATCTATGGCAAAGTTTTTTCAAGAGTGTTCTTTTTCAAGAATAGCCCATTACGCTGAGCATGAGTCTTGCTGTGAAGAAGAGTCTAATACCAAAGACAGTAAGAGATCTACTGCTGTCTACAAAATGACAACCTCCACCCCCTTTCCCAGTCAATGGACCAAGTCAGTAGCTCATCTCTTCTTTCTTCTGTGGGTTTTTAAGCTCAGAACTGTTAATCTGAATTTTAGTCTTCCTTTTTCTGGTTCTACATATTTCTATATTTATGGAGATTGTCAGAGATTTTAGAATTTCTGCCACAGAAATTCATGGCTGACTTTGGTTGGTTGTAGTTGCTCTCAAAGGAGCAGCTTATATACCGATAGCCTTTACTTTAATAAGTATCTCAGAAGAAAGGTCCTACTTTTCTTTTACCTCTTGCCCTTTTTCTATCTCCATGCTTTTCCTGTTGTCTTTGTGTACTGTTTGTTCTGCACTGTTTGGCTACCATTTGTGTAAACTGTTTTGGTAAGTGAGAACAAGAAGCGCGTGAAAGAGTGGTAAAATGAATATGGCATAAATACACATTGTTGAGGGAGTTTTCTGCATCACGCTTTACGAAACAGCCTGTCCATTCTTGGCTTTATACAAGTAAATAGAGAGAATATTTTATATTGGAAAGATAATGAAAGGGAGAGAAAATATGATAAAAATAGGTAAGGAGGAATGCTAGGAAAGTTGTCAGATATTTAGCATTGGAGTCATTATGAGGTTCCGAGGTGTACTTGAAGAATTATCTGGCTTTGGGCCAAATAATACATTCGACAAGTGGTACATATTTATTTCCAGGTTGTCTTGTAACTCACTATGTCTCACTTGGGTTTCTAAGTCAGTGGAAGTAGAAATAAGAGAGACCTGCTAAACCATCTAGACCATTTTCTGACCAGGGCAGGATTGCTCTCTTAAGTAAAATCACTTGTGTTTTGCTAGTGCAATTTTAAATGCATCAAGTGATATATCACTCCATTTACGAGAGTAACCAATACTCTAACAGACCTGCCGATAAATTTTTGTTTCCTTTTACATTTTTGCCTTTAAAAGTTCCATCCTATTACTAGTTATGCCCACTGGTATTAATAACCCTTCCAACATACATTGGGAACTTTTCATGTGCAATGCTAAGCCAAAAAATATATCTCTAGGTCCATACATTTACAAATTTACCCATAATATTTTGCTTGTAAGTGGCCCTATCAGAATATAGGGGGAAAGGACAGCATAAGAACTAAGTGCTCCTCTGTGGGAATAAAAGATGCTCCAAAACACCCCTAAACTCTTTTAATCTTTCCTTAAAAGTAAGCCCAGACAACCCCTTAGACATTATTGTTGCTCTCCACTGAACCTGCTCTTTTAGATGCTAATAAGCTACCTAGAAGTGAATTTAGTATTCCTAGTGTGGTCACACCAAAGCCATGTGGAGTGGAACCTTTCCTTCCACTTTCTAGGAGGTGATATCTTTAAATATGCAGCCAAAAATTTCCCTTTCTCTCTCTCTCTCTTTCTCTCTCTCTCTCTTTTTTTTTTTTTTTTTCCCATCAGTCACATTTCATTCACTCTCTATTATGACCCTCAGGCTTCTTTAGCATTACTTTCTCCATTTTCCCTTCTGAGGAATAACTGCATTTTGGATTATTACGCCTAGATGTCTTAGTTTGAAATTTGAAGGTTTAAATTTTTTGAAATGAGAGCCTTTCTCTTATTTTCTCCCTATAGGTCATATCATGTCATCAGCTATTAAGCCCGACTCTAAATGTGGATCATAAGTTATGGATTTCGTTTTCATTGATTTCCAAGGAGGAGGAAGGAATTGACAATTGCCAACATGTATGAATTTAAATTCCATCCTGCTATCAGCAGTAGAAATAATAGGGATTTATTTCTTGCAGCTTAATGTACAATAAATTATTTCAGATCACTAATATTTACTGTTTAGAAATTGAAATAAAATATCTATTCATAACCAAGTGGTGCATTTAGGGTGCAGAATAATTAAGCTTCAAAGAAAAAAAATATGAAAATCCTCTTTAGCATGGCTATAAATGGACTGGAGAGAAAACTGTAGTTTGATAATTGCAATGCATTCACAGCTCAAGATACTATATTAAGATATGCTATGTCTAATATATTTTAAACTAAATTTACCTCTGATGTAAACTGTGCAATGAGTCCAGCTGAATCATACATTCTCTGAGGGGTGAAACAGTTTGGTCTGATTCCTGAAAAACTCAAACCAAGGTACACAGATGTTGTTGGTTACAAAAGAAATGCAGAAGAAGAAAGTGTCTGTCATGCAGGGGAAAATTCTGCACTCATTTATACTTAGTGTGCTCCAGGGAAGTCTTGCAAGTTTGCCCTTGTGAAAGCAATCAGAGTTTGCTGCTTTGCTTATATATATATCACAACATAAATAACCCAACTTTCATTTCCATTTTAGAAGATGTAGGTGCTCCTGACACCAAAGTTTCTTCTATTTCAAATTAATCTATTGGACTAGATTGCCTTTTCTGGTTCATGTATCAAGCTGATACATACCATAAGTTCCATGCAAAGACATTATATGAAGATGGAAAGACTTAAATTCACCTGTAGCAGACAAACAAATTAACAATGTGTCAGACTGCAAGCACACAACATGATGACCATTTATCTTCTCTATGCGTGTATCACTTGGTAAGGAACATTCAGTTTTAATAATCAACCAGAGGAAAAACAAATAAACAAACAAAAAACAGGAAAAAGTATGCAATTCTTGAAACAACCAATTGACATCAGCTCTCCTCTAGCAATTTGGGAAATCAAAAATTGGACTTTGGTGAATAAAGTTGTTAATTATTTGGTATTGCTGTGAAGAAACAACCAAAACAAATTCCTAACATACACAGAAATTATATAGTTGCAATTAGGTTATGCTAGACTTTGATAAAGTTTTGACAAAAACTTTATTCACCAGAAAGTGTGTTTTTGTGTGAAATGATTTTTGATTGCTATAGTGAGCAAAAGCCATCCAGAATTTGAATATCTCTGCCTCTTTCTCTCCAAAAGTTGATCCAAATCCAAATATTCTCCAATGTCCATAACAAGTAGTCACAACTGGACATCTTTTTTTTCCTCAAAACCAAATCTACATAATGTCCAATAGCTCTAATGAGGACTCTTTGGGCAGCAACTCTGCCTTCATGACAGGGGGGTACCTCCCTTGCTGTGAGGGCTTCCACAAGGAAGAATTCCCCAGATAACAGAGGAATTTCACTAAAAGAACTCATGTTTCAGGACAAGTCACCTTTCTTCACTGATACAGCTTGTCCTGTCCCCTCCGTCTTTAAACACTAGACCAAAAGTGTCCAGACACCCAGACTTAGTTTCCTTTGCCACACACCTCCTCCGTGCTCTGCTCTGGTCCTGTCTGAGTTTGACTGGCGCTGATGTGACCCGGCTAAGCCCACCTCAACTCTAATTGAAGGTGAAGGAGAGAGGAGCCTCCTGCCCCATGGCAGCCCTTCCCAGGGACCCTGGCTACCCCTTTTCCACAGCTTCCGTGGGAAGAACCTATGGGCCTGTTTTATCTGGAGAAGAGAAGTTTGAAAGGGATCTGATTAATATATATAAGTACCTGAAGGGTGAATGTAGGGATACAGAGGCCAAGTTCTTCTCAGTGGTGGCCAGTGACAGGACAAGGGGCAATGGGTGTAAGTTGAAACACAGGAAGTTCCATCTCCATGTGA
>JAVCKT010016962.1:1374-17300 GCA_032273925.1 Rhynchotus rufescens
AATGATAAGGCTTGAACAAAGCAGGCTTCTGTAAAGGAGCCTTAGAGAGAGGATGGTTTCAAGTAGAAAACAGTGCTGTCTGTATTGCTGTGCTGTTACATTTTGGTATTTTACTTTGTAGTGCAGTTTTGGGTTGTGCATGCCATATAACAGATTAATAATTGCTGTTTTCTTTCCATTTTTACACATACTTTCATATCTTTAATGCTTCCATTTATCCATACACTTAATCTAATACTAAGACAAGAGCCCTTCATTTATTTATTTTTTTAATGCCATCAAACCAGATATTTAGAACAAAAGAGGTGGTTTGCAGCGTGTTCTCAACGTGCATAATGAGGTGTCAGAGCTTTTAGATTGGATGGAACTTAAGGGGAGACCTTTCAGCCTTTGTCTTAGGGACAACATGGGTGTATTCGTGTCTTGGGAGGCTTCAGCTGCAGGACATGTTTAGCAGTTGCTAATAAACATATGGCACGGTGCCAGTGTTCAAGTGTGGAAAGGAAACTGGAGGTGTGGAAATCTGTGTAGGTCTGTTGGATACTATACTCATGAAGATATGAGTGATGATTACAGTTTAATTGTGGGATATACTTGAGATGCCAAAATACATTGCAAGTGACTGCAGTTGCTGTAACTCAAAGGTATAGAGCTGTCAGTTGGTGCTCCTTTCTGAGGCACAAATCTTGAATCATTTCTTTCCATTTTAGTTTCTAAAATCTTCCTCTGTTAAATCAAAGTATAAGAAAAGATACTTTATCATGAAACTCTTCTGTGTGTTAATGTAAAAGTTCATTCCTTTGAGAGAGAAGGAAAAAAAAACTTACGCACCAAAATGACTTGCTAGGAAATCACTGCAAGAGATTTTTAGTTCTGTGATGAAGTTAGATCGATGAGATTCAGATTTATTGGTTGCTGGGGCTTTCTCCCCTTAAAGATGCTTCTTAAAACATTTTCTCTGTGAACATAGTTTGAAGCTGAGTTTTGGAAATACAGCCAGAAAAGCTTTCTCCAGCCTAACAGACATGTTGGTTTAAAGCAGCAGCTCTCCGAAAGGAGGAAGGCCTTTGTGATATTATTTTTTCCATGTGAATGGTTATTGTTTGCTTTGTGTGAGCAGTGATGAATAGGAGTTGTGCTTCACACATAGAAATTGTTACAATTTTCTAAATTAACTTCTTCAATTACCCTTAACAGAGGGGGAAAATGATGAGGAAGTCAGACTTTCCAAGCAAGAACTGTTGTTTGCTGTGATTTATGTAATATTTTTATAAGATGTAGAAACACTTCACTGGATATTGAACATTCAGTTGGAGAGCCAATTTTATATTTGCTGAATTTTGGGTGATGTGTGTACGTGTATCTTATAAGGCACATTACAAAGTATGATAACAGTAAAGGGATTAGAAATGTGTGATAAATGTGTGATAATATGTGTTTTTTTAATATATCTGAGTTTAGAATGGAATCTACTCTTGGATTTTTTTTTTTGTGGTATTCCTGTTTTGAGAAGACATAGTATCCTGTGACACAGGAGGGAAAGAAAAGCAGCTTTCCAGGAGCTCTTCTAGATTATCTAATCTTCTGTATACTACTACTTCTGTATACTACTACTGTGTACTACTACTGGTGGTATTTTAGTCATGTTTAGTTGGTGAATTATACACATTAAATAGTCATTTACCTTGATGTATATTCAGATGAGTCTAGTTAATTGAAAATACACACAATATTTGTTTCCCTAAAGCAGTCCATGTTTTGTAGATCACTTTCAAATTTAAACTACAAACTTATACTATAAACATTTTTGTTTGTTTGTTTTCCTTAAAGGGCAGCTTGTTTGATATTGAAATAACTTATGCCAGGGGAATACTTGGCCTGTGTTCTTAAAGTACAATAGCAAAAAAATCTGAGCAGATCTTCTTTGACATCTTCTGATTCTTATCAGAAAAGTAGTGCTCTTCTGGTGATTGCCATGAGCATGACATGAGTAATACAAGCTTGAAAATACCTTCCTGAATTTTCTGTAAATAGTTTCTGACCTTCACTCCCTAGTGTGTTATGTTGCCCCTCTTCTGTACAACCAGGAGATATTTTAAAAACTCTCCAAGGAGTTTCCTATTTTTTTGTTCTATTTATTGTAAATGTTAATTCTGCTTGTCAGTGGCTTTGGGTAGGCTTTGGGCCAACTGTTTAGACTTGGGGCCTTTCTTTCGTGTGAGGCGCAGAGCTATGGAGAGCTGGTCCCAGCAGGCAGCGGTTAGGTGCTGTGCACAGCTTAATGCTTGGCTTGAACCAGTGTGGAAGCGGTGCAGTGTCTCTGACAACTCACGGTCTTTCTTCCATCACCAAAGGATTTCGATGTTTGTTGCTTGCTACTCCTTATTTTCACTCTGCCTTCTCCACTTCTTGGTTGGGTTTCACTCTGCCTTCTCCACTTGTTGGTTGACTAGTGATATAGTGACAACACTTCAGGGTTCAGAATTTGTTTTAATCTGATCTAGTGTCAGTAATCAATGTTTTGAAACTTGCTGGAGTGACAGAAGTTGGTCAAGGTCTGAAGTCTTGTAAGAACTTACAGAATACCAGTGTGTGGTGTGTTTTTGTTTGCTTGTTTTGTTATAAATGGGATTGTCTGAAACAGCTCCTGTTTCAGAGCTGTCAGCTGAGAGCTCTTGGATGTGTCTGAGAGGGCACAGAAATAAGGCAGGGATGTGTAGAGATTGATGCTTGTTTGTGCATGAACAGGGAGCAGTGTTGGAGGTGGGTGTGTTTAGAGAAAATTCTATTCTGAGAAGGGTAAGGGTTCAGAAGCAACTTGAATGTGACATCAAACTGAAATTTCTCTGCTGGGGAGGTTAGTATGGTACGTTTTTCTTTGAGTTAGTTTGGGCATTAGTTACTGCTTAAAGATGTAAAACCTCATTTTAGAAGATGTAGTTACAACTGAGGTTGTCATCCCAGTGATCTGCATTGGGATTCTTACTTAAGGTTAGTGGTGATTTAGTGCACTCATTCCTTCTTGGTGGAAAATGACCATTTTGTATAATTGGTTTCTACCATAGCTATCTCCTTTTGTTCCTGGAATAGTGCTTTTCTGCAGGGTGTATTTTAGCCCCAGGGTAGATTGTGGGCTTGTGGTAGGATTAATCTGCATGCATCTAACCTGTAATAGCTACCTCAAGTCTATTTTACTTAACAGTATCCTACTGTCAGAGCTTATCTTTAATTACAATTTGTTGGTTTAATAACAATATAATTCAGTCTGATAACAATTTGTTGTCTTGTTTTGGATTGCCCCGTATTATTCCTTGTTAGTAAAATTTACAAGGCAACTTTGAGATTCTTCTTTGAGAAGACTATTTAAAGGCACAGAAGTACTTATTGCCTATATAGAAAGGATGTGTCAGTTAAAGCTGCTACTGTGAAGTTTCACTGAGGTTTGTTTGGTTCAGGATAGTCCTGATGTAAAAAAAAAAAAAAAAAAAAAACACACAACTGAAACTTAATTTCTGTGTTTTGCTACTTGACACTACTGCTTTCAGTATTCTGTCTACTTATCTTCTGATGCTGATATGTAATGCCATGCCCAACATAAATAGAAAATAAACTTAAATATTTAACTTGTAAAGCTGCATAAAAATGTGCCTGTCACTCTTGCTGCTTTGTTTTCTTTAGAACATATAAAGTTATCAGATATGATTTGCAGGTAGATAGAAATTGGAAGATAGTTTTTTCCACATTCATCTCTGTATGAGAAAATGTTGAATCAGTTGTCAAAGTTCTGTTTACCTTGATTTCTGTGGAAGGACAGAGAATGGATATGAGCTAATAGAAGAGAGACTGCTGAATCTCTTATGTATTTCTGCTAACTCATATACACTACTTCACGTTAAGCTAAAAATCTTTTTTTGGCCCAAGCATCACTTCCTTTGTCCTTACGGGAATCCTGATAGTTTTGTTTCCGTTCCAAACTTGGGTGGTGGAGATGAGATCTCAGTTCTTAGTTTTCAAAAATATTTTCTCCAAGTACATATTCCAGGCTGCCTTTAAGAGTATAGGAAAAGAAATTAGTTTGTATAACGTGTTCTTAAATTGACTTTCAAATACTACTGAAATTATTGGGGAAATGAAGAGCTAATTATGTATTTTGTTTTGTTTTTCCTAATTGCAGGAGTCAGAATTACCGTCAGAACTGAATAATGAAGGATACTGTGATTATAACAACCGGCCAAATGAGAACTCGTACTGCTATCAGCTGCTGCAGGAGCTGAATGAGCAGAGGAAGAAGGGCATTCTGTGTGATGTCAATATTGTGGTGAGTGGGAGGGTCTTCAGAGCTCACAAGAACATCCTGGTTGCAGGCAGCCGCTTCTTTAAGACTCTGTATTGCTTTACAAACAAAGAAAGCCGTAACCAAACCACTGTTACCTACTTAGACGTTGCTGCTGTTCAAGGTTTTTCTGTCATCTTGGACTTCTTATACTCTGGTAACCTCGTGCTTACGAGCCAAAATGCCATTGAGGTGATGTCAGTGGCCAGCTACCTTCAGATGACCGAGGTAGTCCAGTCCTGCCGCAACTTCATTAAAGATGCCTTAAACATAAGTATAAAATCGGAAGCTCCGGAGGCTGTTGTAGTGGATTATAACAGAAGATCTGTTAGCAGGGATGGCATGTCTCCCCGGGATCAGAAAGTTGCCAGCTTCTGGGCAACACGAAACCTTACCAATTTGGCAAGCAGCATACAGACTGAAAATGATGGTTACTCTGTGGAGGAGGGCCAAATGGAAAACTACCAAATGAATGACTGCAGTTGGGTCCAGGACAGCTCACCTGAAATGGCTGAAAATGAGTCCCAAGGTGAGGGAAAAGTTTTTGTGTGGAATGACATGGGCTCACAGGGACAGTCGGTTCAAGAACCCGGAAAAGCAAGAAGGAAAAACCAAACGACAAAGAGATTTATTTATAATATACCACCTAATAACGAGGAGAACTCAGAAGACTGCTCAGCGTTGCAGCCGTCAGCCTCGTATCCAGAAGAAGATTTGCAGTTTATTAAGGAAGAAGCAGGTAAACATTTTTTTTTGTTAATCATATCATTTGAGAACTAAAATTGCATTGTTGTGTACTTAATAGTTTATACTCAAAAAAAAAATAGAAGCTAGAATCCCGACGGCTATTTTTATTGTGTGACCACAATTAGGCACAAAATGGAGTGGTAAATGATGGTAGCTGGCTGCCTAGTCAGGAGAGGCCTCTTTAATTACTTTCCCTACACTGGATTGTTGTGGTCCTCCCTGGCCTGGGTGTCAGCAAATTGTTTATTCTACAATTTGTTGGATAGGGGTATCTGGGAAGCTACCAAATTGAGTACTGCCAGCTACTTTAGCAGGTTTGAGAACAGATAAGAAATGATGCTGTAGTGACATATAATGGAAGGAAGATCTCTTTAACTGTTTTTTAAACAAATCAATTAAGAGATTATTCAAGTCATAGCTTTTTTTAATAAGAATTATTTATTAATATAAATACTAAAAGAAGATTTAAAAACCTCTTTGCTAAACTAAAGTTGGTTCACACATAGACTGTCAGCAGATAGCCTACAATGTAGTGCAAGTTCAGGGCAAAACAGTTCAGTTGTTGCTGCATATGGTGTAAGTATTTGAAGTGTATTTTTAAAATATTTGTTTATATCAGTTTTATGTGTATTGGTAGCTGATTTGTCAAATAACTTCCAAGTAGGGCTAAATTAAAGGTAGGTTTGTGGCATAGCTGGAACCAGATTCTTTGGACATGTTTGTTTCTAAAGCACTTTAGAATTCCCCTTCAATTCCTTAGATTTCAGCTGTCAAATTTGAGATGCAAGAGGGAAATACTAACTCATGGAACTTGTACCCATCTGTGCTGAGTTGAGTATTCATGGGTCTTGTATTCTAGTGATTGAAGGCACCATTCCCCAGCTGAGCTCTTGGGAGAGCTTAGGGACCTTTCTCCCTTTTGGTGTAAGGACAGACAGCATTACTTTAGGCTCATTAGGAAGGAAGGGGCCCTCCGTGTTAGACTGGATGCTGCGCTGATGGGACCAGCTGTGATACCAGTAGGGGTTGCTGGATGTCCCCTTACATGCCCCTCGAGTCGTGCCCTTGCTTAGGGGTCTGGATTGTTAGGGGCTTTTTATGAGGTAGAAGCAGCAGCACAAGGGGTGGAAGGGAAGCATATTTAAAACGCTGCCCTCCTTCCAAAAATCCAAAGTCAAACCAGAAAAAGCCCAGTGCTGCTGGCTTGAATTCTATACAAAGTGAGCTTTTCACTTCTCCTAGGTAAAACATTAGATAGTTCAGCCAAGTTTTATTACTGATTATCTGCTTCTACGTGCCTTGTCTTAGCAAACATGTTAAACTGCTTTTTGCTGAGCCTCAGTTTTCCTGGAAGTAGCCACATGGATGTGCTAGCTTCTGCTTCCTCTCTGAAGCATTTATTTCCTATTGAAACTTTCCAGCCTTCTCCATTTTTAGCTATGTTGGTTAAAATAGTTGGTTTCTTTCCCATTAAATGTTAGAATCTGTCTCACTGTTTTCCTCTGTAGTTAATAAGCTCTTAAACAGTGTCCTTACAGTTTACCCTCCTAGTGTATCAGATTCTTTCAGCCAGTTTCTGGTTTATAAAAACCCAGCGGTTCTGATTTTTTTAATAATTGTGTACTCATGATTTCTTTTTATAACGTTTTAAATCTTCTTAAATTCAAACTTCTTAAAGTACAAATGTGTTATAATCCAGCTTCAGAGCAGTGAAGTGCTATTTGTGCCTTCAGGAGCTGACCGTATTGATTCTTACAGAGACTTGTATGTAATGTCCTGATAGCTTTATGAAGCTAACAGGCGATGATTTGTTGCCATGATTTTCAGTCTACATAAAGCTGCTTTCCAATGCAGTATGTGACATAGAGGGACCTGAGAGGGGAGGGACAGGATTAAGGCAGCCTTTTGTGGAACAAGAGGGATTCCTGGATAACTTTCAAATCCTTCTTTAAGGATCCTAGAATTCAGTTTACTGTGAAAGCAACAAATTGCTGGGAGGAATGTCACCATTTTTAATGCAACTTGGTCAGGACCTTACACTAAAGGGGTATGTCCCTTATCTGTGTGTATACGTGTGTGTGTGTGTGTATTTTTGGTAAGGGTAAACTTGCTTTTCTAGTTGCTGTGACTCTGATCAAATCTTCCTCAGACTTGGAGGTTCTGATTGAAAGACTGAATGGAGATTCTAAAGGATGTTCTGATTGAAAGACTTGAAAAGCTAAATGAATCTTTACCCTTTTAAATTGCCCTATATCCTGTTTAATCTGGTATTGAGGGCTGCAAGGATTTCCAGTCATCTGGAGAATACACTATCCAGGAGTCAATCTCTTCCTCATCCATTTAACTTATCTCTCTTGGAAATAATCTAAAAGATGAGAAGATTGTCACATTTCCGTGGAATGTATAACCACTAATAACGCAACTAAAAGGGTGCTTCTTTTGCCTCTTAATATAAAAAAATAAAGTTTGGGTTGTCCACAGAGGCTTGGACCCAGGTGAAGTTTGTCACTTTGACCATGTCCTCTAATTACCACAGACTGTCTGTTTGATCTGGATTTCTTGCTTTTAACCTTCTTGGAGTTGTGGGTGGTTTTTGTGTGTGTTATTCAAAGTGCACATTTGACTTGGCCATTCATGAAATTATGGGTTTAGTGGCAACAACTCTAAGTAAATAAAATCAGGGTCTGCATATTTCTTAGTTGATTTGGGGGTTACAGCCTGGCTAATTTGTGTGGCTGGGGTTATTTCTTCGGTTAACTTCACCTCAGGTGAAGGTGTAACTCTTACACCTCAAAGATCTGCCTCAACAAGTCAGATGTAATTATCTCTATCATAAGCTAATCAGGGAAAGTGCTCTTGCTCGGGGAGAGGTTTCTGCTCATTTGGGAGTACAGGTGGTTTTCAAGATAGAGGGGTTAGTGGTTTTTTATTGTGTTTTAGTTTTAAATAATAATAAAAAGCAATTATGAGAATTAAAATACAAGTACTATTTTTTCCCCTAGAGATAATTATTCCTCTAGAAAGTCCTGTTTTCTTCTCTGCATAGAGCCCCCTTACTTCCCATGTGCTTGTCTGCACATGCCCCACTGCTCACAGCAGGTGCTCGTGGAGCTGGAGGAGACAGGTCAAAGCCTTGGAGTGACTTTGGTCTTCACTGACTCTGGATACAGACCAAAAGTTAAGGCTCCTTATTTAACCTGTAGGTTTGCTGCCTCAGTAGCCTTACTGACCACAGTTGCACCTCCCTCCCTCCCTATGTGGGCATTGCTGTGCTAAAGTGACTGTCACACCAGAGTATATAGCCTTGGTGTCAGAGTGTTGGTGGCTGGAGTATCAGCAGCTTAAAACTTCAAAGTTACACGTAGTCTTCCTTAAATGTGGTTCTTTCAGCTATATTTTCATGTTCATTTTTCATGTTTTCATGTCTCTCCTTACAGAGCTATTGTCGTGCTTGCTGACCAATTTTTGTAATCCCTTGTGTACTGTGTATATTTTAGCTTTGTAATGTGTAAAACTTATAACAACTTCTGTTGAGTGAGAGAGGCAGGCAGTTTCTTGAGCTCATTTCTAACAGATGCCAGTAAATACATCCACACCATAAATGTGTTCATGGTGTAGAGGGTTTACATTGTGTAGAGTGCTGCAATGTAGAAGGTTTATATGATGCTTTTACCTTAAACGTTACTGTGGTATCCCCCTCTGAGGGAGGGGACACAAACAAAAAACGCAGTGGACCCTTCTGTTGAGCACTTGCCATCAGTGGTACAGCTTTGTCATGTGCAAGCTTCACCTTGTCATATACAGTGAGCAGTACAGAGCAGAGGCTCAGTTTTGCCCCTTTTTTAGTGATATTTTAGCTTGAATTAGGAAACTTCAGTTATTTCTCATATTTCCAGGGTAGATTTCTGTTTGAGGGGATATGGTCAGTAAAGCTGAAGGAAAAACAACTGTTAAGTAGCGATTGACAGCCTGGCAGTGTGCACAAGAAGTATGTGGTGTGTTAAACTTGCAGTGATACTGTGTTTGCTTGTGACTTAAGTTGATGCCCTTTCTTCAGGGTGTTTTGGTACTTGTTGCTCTCTAAGGAGAGTGTGCCAGTAACCTGGCAAGCTCAGTTTGTGTTGCCCAAGTTTCTGAAGAGGTACCTGGAGGTCCTCAGTGGCAAGGACTTTGTTAACAGAATTGCTTTCCTGTCCTGTGGCCTCCTCTTCCCATGAATTCTCTTGCAAAGACTAAATCCCCCAGTACTCCAAAGCACAGTCAGGCTTTGGCAGACTCTGGTGGGGGTGAGCGAACTGAGGTGCCAGATTAACCCTGCAGACTTTGGGTGCTCACTGACTGTTCAGGTTGCCTCATGCAGGCCAGTTAATAGGGAATGAGGCTTCACCAAATTCTTCAGCTGTGCAGCATAAAAAGCTGTTCTGACTCCAAGAGTCCAGACAGACCATAACGATGGTGTCTGTGCTGTGTTGTTACTTAAGAATAAGCACAAATGAAGGCCTGTGCTAGTTCTTGGTATGTTGCTCTTGAGGGCGATGACATCAGCAGCCTCAGATCATGACATGCACGGTGACACTTTTCCTGTCAGAGCTGCTGCTTAATTCCCTTTCTTTAAGGAAACGGGTTCAGCTCAAGGCGGTGTTTCAGGATGGTGCTGGCACTGCCAGACATTGGGGGCACCTGGTAAAAACAGCAACTCTCTGCATGTGCTGCAGAGAGCGACTTGTGGCTTTACTGAACAGAGAACACTTGTATTGAGCCTCTGTCCATTTTAGCTTTAACCCCCCCACACACACTTCTTAATTTTTCCCCTGTTATTAGAAATTTAACATTTCTAGAAAGATGAAACTTGCACACTTTACTTGGAAAAGTTCTTCAATTTCAAATCCTTAACCTCTTTGCAGCATTCATGATACAGCCCTTGAGCCCACAACATAGACCAAAAGTTTATGAATCAAAATCTTCCTGAAGAAGTTAAGAGGGACTATTACAGAAAACTTCTCATTGCCATCAGTCCCCAGAGCAGAAGGCCACAAAACAGTCAGCAAGTTTGCAGAGGCATAAAGCTATGGAGAGATGGTTGATAGGCTATGGGAGCAGACCTGAGGATCTAAAGAAGCTCAACGAGGTGTGAGTTGGCCTCTAGGGAACATCATGAGGCTCGGGAAAAAGGAGCAAGTCCTGCCTGGGAAGTGTCGGCATGAAGGAGTGCTTGGTGGAAGCCCAGTAGAAGAAAAGATGCCAGCAAGCTGGAGGGAGCCCAAAGGAGAGAGAACACCACCAGGGTGGGCAGGAGGCTGGAGAAGGTGCTGTGGAGACTCCTTTGTTGACCTCTCCTCCAGCAACCTGGAGAAGGCCAAGGGACATCTGCATGCAGTCTTCTGCTGTCTCAAGAGGCTCCCAGGGCAGATGAGGTTTGCAAGCAAATGCCTGTTGGAGATGCTCATGAAAGGATGAGAGATGATAGAGGTTGCTGCAAGGGAAATTCCAGCTGGATATGAGGAAAACTTCTCTTGACTATGAGTAGTTACTGCAACATCTTAGGAGTTAAGGAACTCTCTGCCCCTGAAGATATTTGAAACTCAACAAGGCCCAAAGCGACCTATAAACCTGCTTTGAAGTTACTCCTGCTTTGAGGAGCAGGTTCAACTAGGTGACCCTCAGAGGTCCTTTCAAACCTAAGGTCGTCTCTGAGTCTGTGATGATCCCTGGGAGCAATTACCCCCCCCCACACACACATGATGTGCATGAGAAATGTTCTTAGTCTCAGCTTTCACTGGTGTGGACTTTAATGGGAGCAGTAAAATAGCTTTCTAAATAAAGACACAATGAATGTACCCCTTTCTCGGGAAGCTTTTTTTCTTTGTGATAAGCAACTTGGCAAAAGCCAGTAGATTGTATATTTGGCAACAACTGATGGCATTGGGCAGGGTTGCTTTGTGATAGGTCTGTCTTTATGATCAAGATAGTAAAAGATTCCTTCATGTTTGGGGAACAACAGAAATAGAGCCACACGGAGGGGTTCGCAGAACACTAGGAAGGTCCTGCTGCCAAAAGGGCCTCTCTTAGCTGGGCTGTGGCTTGCAATGTGAGAGGCAGCTCCTGCGTGATGCTCCTACTGCAAACTGTGTTTTCTCTCCTCCACCTTCCCCATAGGTCACTTGGGGAATCCTATGGGGTCAGTTGCCCCATAGGCAACACTGTTTTTTTCCTGTCACGTGCTGCTTACCCTAAGCAAGAAATCCAGCTCTCTGGATTACTTTCAGTAGACTGTATCAGTAGATTAGCACTGCTCTTTGCAGTGCTTAATAGCCATGGCCTAATAATCACTTATCTGCTCTGCTTTTGAATTGACCTGGAGGAGCAGTGAATGTCAGAAAAGTTGGTGGGAGAATAGCAACGTTCCTCCTTTCTTTGGTGCCACTTTTAGTGGTGATTAGTGTGAAGAAAAGAGTTAAAAGTCCCTTAATGCCACCTGTGTCTGCTGTGTTTTGTGTCCTCTTCACTGTGCCCCTGCTTCCCTGTCGCTTTTGATAAGGACCTGTTCAATGGCTCTTATTGCTGACTTCTCAGACTGCTTGTCCTTTCCCATTTCAGTAATGCTTCCTTTTCATGCTGGAAGTTCTGAGTGTCCCTGGTTACAACACTCCTCAAAATGAGGCTGTTGCTGTGCATACTCTTTGCTTGCTGTCTTTTCTTGGCCACTGTCAGCAGCACCACCACAACCTTCCAGCCTGCAAATGAGCACATTTAATTTGTGGTTATCCTTCCACACAAGGAACACATTAGAATATAAAAGGCTTCCATAAAAACTTGGTTATGTAAAAGCCTGGGTAACTCCTTTAGGTTATTTGGAACTGAAGGTGCCTTTTTTAGGTTAACATCCTGTATTAATTCAAGTAGTTAATCAGTTTATCTCTTGATTAAAATAAGGTTTGTGGGTGGTTTTTTTTTTTTTTTTTTTTTTTTTTTTTTTTGAGGTTGAGTTGGGCATAAAGCTCTGCCATAGGGTTGAAGCGTGGGGCAGATGTTGCAAGCCAGCTGCCCTGTGAATCATTAACTCCTGCCTGTTCGGGGAATGAACTCAAGTCTGAGAGGGTGTCCTTTCATGGAGGCAGACTGGAAAGCCCGTGAACTGCCTGGTCCCGCCTGGCCGAGGAGGCGACTGCTCCGGAGAGCCCCTCGGGGCAGGAGCTCGTGCTGCCCTCCTGTCAGTGTGCTGCGCTTGGATCCGTGTCTGTGCCCTTGTGCCGCGCGCCCTGCGGAAGCCCCCGCAGCTCCCGATAGCCCCAGGCCAGGCGGCCGCAGGGCCAGGAGCTGCCGAGGGGCGGCAGGCGCTGCTGGGGGTCCCCTGCCAGCCCGGCGGCCGCCCCTGACCCTGCCCCTGCCAGGGCTGCAGGCAGAGCCCGCCCCGCGGGCCAGGCACCCGTCTTGGCAGCCCTTGGGCGCTGCAAATGCCCTTCACTGGCGTTCTGGCATTGCGTGTGGGCTTGGCTTGGAAGGTAGGTTTTCTAGATCAACAACTTCTTTTGAGGAAGAGTAGCTTTAAGCTGAGTTAAGATGCGCCTTAGCCCTGTGTTCTGCAGTGGCTGAAGTGCCTGTAGCAAGCTCGTATCTCTGGCGTATCTATGCCAAAGCTCTTTGTGTTTTAGCAGATAGTCTTTTCAAACTGAAGGTAGAAAGACTTAGTAGCTTTTACCTCTGCTAAACTGACGATACTAAATCTCCTAAGTCTCCCTCACCCTGTTGTAAGTCTTATGCTGAGATCTACATCTGCCTGGGGATTGAATTTCTCATTTGCTGCAGACTTCTGTACTAGCCATGAGCGTGGATGTTCCTGGTGGAATTCACACTGCGCTTCCCTGGGTCCAGGACAACTGTTGCAGTGACCAGTGCCATCGCAAATGGGCTTGGCCTCGCAGACCTCTTAGAGTCAGTCTACAGAGCAAGACTTTTCTTAAAGCTATGCAGTGCTGCCTGTGCACAGCATGTGTGTTATGTAGGCTGCTCCCAGAGACCAGTCAAGGCGTCGACTATTCATTTTTATGGATATTCTTCCCGTAGGAAGGAAAACCTGAGTAAAAGATTTGGATCTTCTGCAGTTCCATGGGAGACAAAGGTCTGTTGGGAAAATGAATAAAGAGAAGCTATGGCATTCCTACCAGGTTATAGCAAGTGTCTTATTTCTCTGTACTGTGTCCCGAAGCTGCCTCCTGTGTGGAGGCTCTTGGCCTCTCGGTCAGGCCGTCCTTGCTAGAGGCTGCAGCGTGGGCTCCTGTCGTGCAGGGCTCCTGCCTTGGGAGCAGAGCCCGTGGGGCCGCGACGCCAGAGCTTGCACTGCCCCCAGGCCCCCGGCGCCCCGCAGGCACAGCAAGTCCTTCCCACTCTCCAACACAGCATGGAACAGCTGCTAGAATTTAGGATAGTTTTTTCTCTCTCTCCCATGAAGAGTAGGGAAGCTTAGTTAGTTTACCTCATTTCTCCTTTAAAGCTGTTGTCTCGCACTGTGGATGCCACTTGTACTGCCAGGCATGAGAGGAGCTGAGCTGAGAATGAAACTGATGCATGTGCCTCATGCTGGAGGAATTTATAAGCTGCCCGTCTCTCCTCACAGAACTATGGAGATCTAACTGTTTGTGTGCAGTTTATTCACCGCTAGCCTCGCGAAGCTCTGGTTTATATTCTGAGAGTTTTGATTCCACAGAAAATCCTTAGAATGAGCAGCTGAGGGCAAGCAAAGACTTCTTAGGGCTGCTACTAAATACAGGCTTGAGCTTGGAGGTCAAATAGTGTCCATTTAAGCCTGTCCTCGAGATCTGACAGCAGCGATATTGGGAATCCAGTGTGTGGAGGACCGAACTACCGCGCAGACACGTGGAGGGAAACCTGCCAGTTCCCAGCAGTTTATTTAACAGCTCCAAGTGTGAGGAGGGAGTAGAGGATTTGCAGGCTCCTGTTTTCCAGCAAACTCCTATCTTAGCAATCGCTGTGGAGGGAGGAGGAATTTGCCCTTTTGTCAGAGGAGTCTTTGGCCCCCACGTATGATTCTGTCCAATGCCTTGGGCAGCTCCGAGACGTGATGTATGTACTGCCTGTGCCACGTATGGGTGGTTCTGGATTAGCTCGTGCGAATTACTGCTTGTGGCAGAAGGACAGGACTAGATCGGGTGGATCTTTTGAAAGCACTGCTCAGGTTTGAGTATTTCTTTAAAAATCTGCAGGGACCCTGTAGACTCCATGAAGAGCTTGTCTAAAGACCATATGTAAAAACACAAGGTACTATTATAAGCTGGAATATTTAAAGTAATTATAGTTTCTTAAATTGATGTGGTTATAGAGTAATGGAGATGATTTTTTAAAAAGGGAGTTAGACATAGCTGTAGGATACTTGATTTATATGAAAGGTATGTAGAGCACTTTATATACAGCTGAGATGGGTTAAAGCAGTAAAGAAAATCATATCTCTCGTGGGCATGAGTGCTTTGTTCCCAGCTTGACTGCCTGTGGTGGACCAAATGAAGTCACTATATAGAGCAAAAGGAACCAGGGGAAAACTTTTTAGCCCTGTCATAATGATAGCCAGGCAGAAAAATACTTCCTGTAAGAGCCTAGGTAATGGGAAAAGCTGTGATGTCCTAGGATGCGGAGGTAAAAAAGGTGACATGAGAAATATTTCGGAGATGAAATTTTCTAGAAATTAGGAATATCTTGTTTTTCCACATTTTGGTGCTGAAGAGTGCCTGAAAAACAGTTATGGTGGCTACTATTAAGCTTTTATGTTAGCTACTGTGCTAAACTTTTTTGCCTTTATTTATTTGAGAAAACAATCTTTGAAGTGCAGCCTGACTGTTCAAAAAGCAGGAAAATCCAAGTAACTCTGTCTGTAATAGGTACTTCAAGTGACTTCAAGTACGGACTGCTGCCTGGTACTTCAAGTGACTTCAAGTACGGGCTGCTCCCGGGTACTTCAAGTGATTTCAAGTACGGACTGCTGCCGGGTGCTTCCAATGACTTCAAGTATGGACTGCTGCCAGAATCGTGGCCAAAGGACGCTTGGGAAAATGGCAAGTACATTTGAGAGGAGAGGGGGGTTCTGCCTCTTTACCACTCTGTCTCTGCTGGGAATAGTTGATTAGTTTAGGCATAAATGCATAAGATTAAGTGTTTATGGAATAACGTCTCATACTACTTGCCTTTATGGGTAAAGTACTACCTGCTTGGAGAGAGAAAAGGGAGTTCAAATGTGTAGAAGAGCTGGAACATAATTTTTAATCAGCTCTTGTGTTGTGCATGAATAAGAAGATACTTCAGTATCCAGTGATTTAATAGCTTTTTTTCCTCCTGCTTTCAGTGAGGTAACTAAGGTGGGCTTTAAAATTGAGCACTTGTTTGATGAAGATACTTGAAAAAGTATATTTAAACTTGTGTATTAGATCTCCATCCACACATTTCAATGTGCAAATGAAAGCTTTTGCCGTGTTAAAGGTTTTTAATTCAGTGCAGCCATAACTGAAGTCCTGTTCAGTCAGACTTGTGTGCTGTGGTCTCAGTTAGCCTTGCTTAGCTAGCTGCTCACTTGGGTTATCGCAGCTCTTTTCTGTTTGAAAACACCCGGAACATACCGGGGGCAAAAACCCCTACCACATCTGAAACGGTTATTGCTGGATTCTTAACATACAGAAAGCCTTTGTGAAGGGTTTATGTCCTATAAAGACATAAGGGATTGGGTGAAAAGATTGCCTATCTTTTCTTTATAGTATTTAGGTATGGTTGTGGTATGGTTTATGTTTATTCTTAATATTCTTGTTTCTACAAGGGGAGAAGCTGAGTCATAGGAAGGTGAAAA
>JAVCKT010016964.1:0-11727 GCA_032273925.1 Rhynchotus rufescens
TTGCTGATAATAGCATCTGCAGCTGCCAAAAGAACCTGCTTTAAGGACCTGAAAGTTGGCAGACAAACTGAGCATCACAGAGGAGGGTAACAGAGCAAGCGCCGCGAAGGCCTCCGTGCTTCCGAGAACACACAAATGTGACCAGATGCACGGGACCTCACTCACTGGCTTTTCTGTTTTGCACTCATCGAGCAAAATTTTGAGCTCAGGATTAAAGCGTAGCCACGTGTATTCTGATACCTAAAGGCCCTGGTCCTTGAAAGTGTTTAGCTACCTAATTCCTGCTTCCAGGAGCCACTCGTATTGAAATCAACCCAGTAGTCATTTCAACATCCTAGCCTAAATTAATTTGCTTCTTGCTTGGACAAGACTAGTATTCAGGCACTTTTATGTCTGAATATTGATTTAAAGAGAGAGAAGCTGCCTCATCTTGCTTTCTTCTATTCATCAAACAATATTCCTATAGAACTTTATGGATTTTTTTTTTCTGCAAGTTTGGGTTCTTGCATTTTTCTTACTGCTATTTGCAGGATACTCAACAGCATCATTGAGATGAGTTCCACTATCTAATCTGTAATTCTTGAAACCAAATTATAGAGCATGATTTTACAGAGGGTGATACACAGAGGATCATTCTCATTTCATTTAAATTAATTTCTTGTCGGGTATAAGAGGACACACAATATCCATCTTTCCGATACTCTGAAACTCATAGACTCAAGTTGATAAATATTCCCAAATTAATGAGAATCCCAAAGAACTGATTAACAGATAATGAACTGCATTTTGGTACTGATCTACAGATAAGAGATTTCGACAGCAAGATTCAAGTTCAAAAGTTGAATATTGCATTCCCTAACCAATGTGTCCAATTTGGCATATTCTGCATCCATTTGTCCATACAATCATATATACAATGATTGGACATGAAGCTGACTAGGTACATATATGCTTTCTGAGAACGGTGATGACGGCTGTGGATGAAAAGTATTGAATAACACCCACACAAAGTAAACACAGATTTTTTCATCTTTAACCTCAAAAAGCAAGTCCCATAAGTCATTCTCTTGGGGAATGTGCTGCATTAACTGAAGTGTTCAGTTTTTAAAGATACCAAGATAATGATTTTAAATAATACAAACTAGATATAGATAGATATGCACTACATCACAGAATAATTTGAAGTGGCCTGCAAGTTCTATTGCCCTTAAATTTGGAGGAGAAAAGAAGTCTTAAAGCATTTTGTTTATTCCAGAAGATATTCTTCAACATTTGGAGTACATGCTTTAGTATGCATGCAACATGATGCAGCAGAGCCCTAGTCCCCATTTCAGATAACTGTGCATCAGATTTTCTGAAAGAAAATGATTTTTTTAAATAAAAAGTAAAATAGTTTTTTACTATCAAAGCAATACTCAAAACAATTAAGGCTTGAACCAGATATAAAGGCTGCAGAGGCTGATATAAAAGACAGTAGAGTCAAATCCTAGCATAACTTCATCCTCTAGGTACAAAGTTGTCACTGGGAAATACAATACTGATATTTTTTAATTACAGCAAAATCCCCCCAAAGTATTTACTGTACACTGAAGTATCTCCCATATGATCTCCCTAACAAATCTATTAAATAAAACATATTTTTGCAGTAGAAAATGCCTAGTCTGTGCAGCTTGCCGCTACATTAATGACCTGTAATGCATTTGACATCTCTCTCCTAAAATCAAATAGCCCTCCTATCATTCAACCTGCTGATTCCCTCCCTGCACACACTATTTAAAGGATTTGGCACTTCAGCTTTCATAAAACTCCAATTAAAATCCAAATTAAAGAAAACAGGATTTTTTTCAGCACAGAATATTCAGAACTTTATCCAATTTAGATATTATTTTGTATGTATATCTTTATCAGCTACCATTAACAGATTTACAAAGTTTTATTTGTTATAAACGAGGATAATAAATTTAAGGGTTTTGAACTAAAAAACAGTAAATTGACTAAATAGTAAGACCATTTAACTTATGGGGGGGAAGGAACACAGAAAAGTCAAAGTATTGTTTTCATATATTTTAAAAATGCATGAAAATGTTATTTTTAAATGAAAAACAGAAGGTGAAACATAACTAAATTAAAATTTGAATGCTACAAGATTAAATCTAACTGTAGTGACCTCCTGGGGTACAATACATCATGTGATTCAAATGTAAAAATAATTTGGGAGTTTCATTTCAGTGAGAAAAACTAAATGCTTAAATTGTTTAATGATGTACAAAAATATTCTGCTGAACTTTCATATTATGAAGTTCACTGATTTGATAAAGTATTTTTATGACTTTGTTCTTCATGAACTCATCGTTTGCTTCCCATGATAATGCGTTCACTCTAATTTTTTATTCCTGGAAAAAAATGCCTATGTTTATCGATCGTCATACATATTAGGTATGTAACATGCAATGAAATGTGAAAAGGCAGCAGCTGAAATGTGTGAAAACAAACATCTATAACGATACAATCACATCTGAGCACACATTTTGACTTATTCATGGTGCAGACTACACGACATACGATGATTGATGAAGATGGTTAAGTGAAGTTCTATTAAAAGCAGTGCAATGTTCAAGATAACAAGGTTACCACACTATTATGTATTTTCTGGATGGAATAGCAGGTAAGCCTCATTGACCATCAAAATACTGTATTGTAATCAAAGTCCTTGAAAGCAGATATTTGAAAACCTGTGTATCTAAATGACAAAGAGAGACAGGACTAGCAAATCTATTGTCAGATATTGCTGTATAACTAGAAAATCATGGATGCATAAAAATAAAGGCGGAAAATATACACACTAACTTTTGCTCATAGTTACATAGCAGAGTTCTTCCACAGAAAACAAAAGCATTATATTGTCTTGTAGTCCTGATAAGATGTACTCAGAAAGAACTGAGACATCATCCATATGTCAAAAATAAACATCTGCCCTGAATGAAGAAACAGAAACACAAAACATAAGAAAGCCATCAAATACAGTGGCCTGTGCCACGTGCTACCAACTCGAACCATGAAAAAGAGACAGTGGCCAAGGTCAGGGAAGAGATTTCATTTCAGTGCATTGAATAATTAAACATGGCTGCTTTCCAAAAGAAAAGGTCTTGGGTCCAAATCTGTATTTTTTGAAAATATTCTAAAATATGCACAACGCCTGGTATAAACAAAGGAAGAACTAGCACAGATTTAACCACATTCCTATCCATACCAATCTACAGAGGATGATCCAGATCAAGAAATGGAAAGAACAACTCATAATCTAGACCAAAATAAAGAGGTACAGATTTTAAGAGCTATATTTTGAAAACCTATGAACTGCTTTCCCAAAAAGCAAAATACCCTAACGCCATTAAAAATAAATGGTAAAACTTTGTCCCCATAACCAAGTGGTTGTAATGGAACTTGCCATTCCTCTCCTTTACAAGGATGTTGTGAGGCAAGATTCAGAATGTCTGTAAAGCGCTTTGAAATCCTGACATGAAAGATGCTCAAGAAATGCCAAGTATTACCACCACCGTATAAAGTAGTATTATCATTGCCATCAAACAAAGTGCCGTAGGAAAGGACATTTTTACACAGGAATTAATTTGTGCTTTTAGGAGTTCACAGTTTAGAATAAAGCTGCTCTTACTATTATAACCAAACCTGAATTCACCTACCCACTGCATTCACCTGCCCTTCACCTGCCCATTCCACAATTTTTCGCAAGGTTCAGTTGTACTACATGGGTAACCTGTCACTTCTACTCACTGTTCTAGAAGTAAGCAAGGAAATCAAGGTCTAAAGAACTCTATTTTTTTTTTTTTTTAATAGGTCTTAAAACCAGAACGTGACAGGTGTTGTTTTCATAGGTGTTGGCTTTGGCAACATTCCTGAATTGAGTAGCATGGAAATTCAATTCCTGCTTTGGTTCATTAGAATATTCAGCAAGTTAATACATTTATAAATCATAATTAACTATTCTCTTTGGTTTTGTTCCACTCCAGAACTGTTTTGCATTTGTTTTTTACTGTTTAGGGGCAGAGAGTAAATGCGTATATTAAAGATTTTGTTCCTAATTATTCCCTCTCATGGATAAAAGAAACTTTTATTGATTGCAACTGAAGTCATTTGTTCCTGCCGGCAAAGGACCAAGCTCCCATCATTTTTTTCTCCAGGTTAAACCTAAACAACATTACTAACTTGAATAGCACTGTCCAGTCTTCACGTATCCTGCCTCTTACAACTTAGACCTATGGCTATTAAATTCTGGTATTAATCCACAAGACTGTATTGAAGTCCACGAAACTGTGCCTGTTCTCATCTGTAAAACAGTCTGCCAATTTTCCTAGCATCACACCATTACGGAAAAGCTCTACCAGACTCCTTGTTTTTATCATGAAACAGGTTATTTAAATCATGTATATTGTATTGTACACTTTAGAAAAAGCTTAAAAAGCCAAGGCAGTATAAGGAGTAGATTACTGTATTACTTACAATATGGGGGTGGAATATCTCCATTTTCATGTAAATGAAAGGATGGGTTCTTTTTGCCTTCATAATGCTCCAGGTAACTATAATTCTTTGTCGAAACAACACATCAGATATATAGAAAAAGTTTCCATTAGAATACACTGGAAACTAACATTTGTGTTACTTTTAATAGGATAGACTATTATATAGAGACTATTTTTGAAGCCTTTTTTGTTGTTTCCTTTCCTTTTCCTGCTGGCTTGGAACACGATTATCAGCTTTCTTAGCTCTTCTCATGGGATGGTCTTGAGGCAATTAGTTAAAGGACACAAATGCCAAGCACAAAGGGTGAAGAGCAGATACCACACTATTCTCGCTGGCCCCAACCATCCATCAGAGCAAACTGGACACACATGCTCATCATTCAGAGGAATGACTAGCACAGTGCTAATCCCATCTATTAAGTGATTAGCAGAGTGTTAAAGTGCAGAGCGAGGAAGTCGAGGACTTTGTTTGAGGGTAGCTCCGTGTAACATCTCCACACCACAGACCTACCTACCACAGCCTGGCCTTCATCGACTCTTGCCTGCCTGCCTTGTTATAGCCCCATGTCTAACTAATGCTTCCTAAAGCATAACTTCCAAAAGACTAAGCACAATTGAAGGAAATCTAATAAATAACAATGTATTTTCTCCCTTCCTCATACCAGGACACATTATTATCTATACTCCATGGCCACACAAACTTCATTCCTCATCTAGAAGAGCAATGTGGAACACACAGGACGTGCTGCACAGCTCAGAAGTCAGAGGAGACCACAGGCAACTCAGACTGGACAACCAACTCCACAAGCACCATCAGCTCCCTCTTGTCCTAACAGCTGGGAAGAAACAGCAGCCTCTCACTGCTTCATGTCTTGCAGGAGAGTTAAGGAAAGTCATGAAGTACACAAGGAAATCAACAGTGCTTAAAGTACAATCCACTCTCCACAACTTCTTATTTGGATCATTCCTCTGATTTAGAATAAAACTTTTCCTTTCATGCTGCTGTGCAGGTCACCACTGCACCCACTTAAATTTATGTCTTTGGCAAAGAGAAGCAAGCTGTTTCTTCATGTTGATCTTTGTCCCTCTTCACTTCACAATGTAATTATAAAAAAATGAAGTGCTGTTCCCTCTGAGAAAACTTAAAGACATGAAAAACTGTCCAAGTAGTGCACTAAAACAATATAAAATGAAGGAAATAAAAAAGTATGGTAGAAAACTACATATTGCTGTGTCTGTTCAAAGCACACACTGCCTGAAAGAATCCAGTATGAATGTAACATTGAGGTGACCTACAAAAGTCATAAACACCTGATGTTTGAGCTACAAGATAGAAGAAAACTAGGCAAGACATCAAATGCAGTATAAAACAGTGAGGATAATAGCTACAAGGCAATGTACAAAGGTGAAAGAAAAGAGAGATTACAGGAATCCTAAAATAAAAAGGTGTTAATTGCTATTCTGCTTAAAAGTATGCAATTTTCTAAAGCATTCTTACTAGTTATATTATTCACATTAATACAGAACAACAGCATTTCAGATAGAGGATTTCAAATATAGAGCTAAATAAAATAGAAGCCAAATAAGAAAATATGGAGCATTCTGAGTAAATTGAACTCATCTGACCAGTTTTAAAAAAACAAAGCAAGAGATACTAATACACTGTCTTTAATCATCACATCATCCTTTGTAAGCAATGTCTTAGTGAGTAGACTAACATGATTATTTGTATCATTTAGCACAACCATCTGGAGACAAATAAAATGTTTTTAGGAGTCTCTGGGCTCATTCCTTTATAATGCAAGTCTAATTTTGCCTAAACTATCACTTTAAAAACGAAAATGCTTGCTTTCTAACTAACTATTATATTTACTGTTAAAATAAGCACATTAAAATGCATTTTCTTCTCGAGTTTTAGACATCATGTTCCTCAATCAACAGAAAATTGCAGGAAATACATCCTTAGCTGTTCAGGTTTCAGGAAAGTAAAAATGAAACACATGGTAACTTTGGAGTTTTTCCTATACCTTTACATCCCTATTAGAAAAGCTGAATAAATCTATTTTTTCCCTGTGATTTTACTTGCATAAGAATGATTTTCTAGTATTAATATGAGACTAAATAGCACATGTCACTCAAGTTATGCTCCTATCGAGAGCTTTAGTCATATAAGGTTTTAGCATTTAAATATTTTTTTCAGGAAAGCCATAAAAATCCTTAGTTTGACAGCACTAGGGAGTTTATACACACTAATACATCCAAACATACTTGCTCCATCTGTACCTGTTCCTATTGACTAGCTTAGTGCAATATGAAAAATGCACCAATGACCAAAATTAAGATCTTCAGCTTAATTTCCTCAGCCCGACTTATTTCAGATTGGAGCTTTTTCTAGACCTCTCCATACAAAGCAACAGTTGAGTCCATAATGTCCCCTAAAATTAAAGTCAGAATTATTTAAAATTTTGGGAAAGCCTCACATGCAGGGTGGTAGGTAAGGACTAGAATAGTGATGGTGATAGATCCCTGGCAATAAAGGGAAGTGGTGCAACCTTAAAGAAAAAAATTGCATACCTACTTTCTAGTTTTGTTGTAAGGCTGGATATCCTATTATCCTTACCAGAGATTTTTATGATTTCTGTTCTGCAGAGTATAAATGTCTGCTTAACAGAATTAATAGCTGTAAGTATTATAGCTACTCAGAAAGAACTAGCAAAAGTGTTGTAAAGCATTAAAAATATTAACATTAATGTTTAAAACAAACAATGCTTATAAATGAAACTGAAATTAAATAAAAAATCTTTATAGTGGCTCTCTATTTTAAGGAAATACTCGAGTTTCACTCTCAGAAATGCTATTAGGAAATTCATTTAGCGTTTCTTTTGTGTACCTGACTATGCACATTGAAAATGGTGTGGCCTCCACAAGATGAGATAATCCTTGGAAAAGAAAAGAAATGGCTTAAAAAATCAGGCCTCGAGCCAGCCCCCCGGTCCCAGAAGCGCTGAAACACCCAAGCAAGGCTAGAATTTAATGGCACCGTTTGCAGAACCAGAACAGCACTGCCGTATAATTACTTTGTCTCACTCATGTCAGCGTGAAACCTTCAGTGACAAATGGAGGGCATGAAAGAACCAACGTTACTTTTTACAAAGGAGTAGTATTACTTGCATTCTCTGATGAATGCAGTTAATAGACAGCAAGCTTGGCTCGGGAAACTCTAAGTGTATGTGACACAACATGCTGAAAAGAGACAAATCCAAATAGGGCCCGTAGCTGTGATGGGACACGGCTTCACGAGCAAGGACGGAGGCTTCAGCTCTTCCTCTCGGCATCTTGGGGCTCAGGACAGAACGCAAAAAGTTAA
Organism: Rhynchotus rufescens; assembly: GCA_032273925.1. Classification (NCBI taxonomy): domain Eukaryota; kingdom Metazoa; phylum Chordata; class Aves; order Tinamiformes; family Tinamidae; genus Rhynchotus; species Rhynchotus rufescens. The sequence continues at coordinate 7,906 of JAVCKT010016964.1, forward strand.
GATTTCACATCAAAGATCAAACTAGATTTAATTTAATGGATCCACACATTCCTCATTTTAAAAACACTTTCTGATTACTTACTCTCCACTTATGTGCACATCTTCATAAGCATCCGCACTACTGGAGAAGTGAAAGAATTCCCTTCATCCTCCCCCTTTACTAGCAACTGCTACTGTTCTCCACACTGCCTTTTTTTTTTTTATAGTGAAGAAATAGGATGGCAAAAGTCTAATATCTCTTTTTAATACATGTTATATAACTGGCTTGTATTTTCAACACTAAAATTCCTTACCAGCAAAATATATGTCTGGGTGCTCCAAAACATGTACCCAGGCAGTCAAAGCCTGAAATTACAGTCTGATAAGTTTGTGTGCCATACAGATGTCAATTCATATTTCAAAGGTACAAGAAAATAAAGATTTTTAAAGTTATATAATTTGGCTCTTCATACTGAAAATTTTATTTCATACTGAACTAACAAATGTTGCTCTAATTAAAATGCTAGTTTAGATTTTTTTTTGTGATTATCTGATGCTTATGTTTCACTTCGACTTTTGTAGAAATAAATATTTGTCTTTTTTCCTAGATGAAAGAATATACAAGGATGCGTTCACAACAAGTTTGGAATAAATAAAATTAGGAGGCAAGTGCTACCTACAGAAATGAAGGTATGAACAGGCTTGACAAGGTCAGTTAATATGGCAAAACTGTAAATGCTGCTTTATATAATATGTAAAGCCAAGTTACATAATATTAGGAAAAAATGCCAATTTTGTAATATGCAGTGAAAACTGCATGGCACACAAATACACAAAATGATTTACAAGTTTTTTGAATCTCAATTTCTATGACTGGAAAGCCTGAAGAATATTCTAAGAAAAAAGCAGTTTTCCTTGCGTAAATATATGGAGCAGCTCTCCACCAGTATGATCTTCACACAACAAAAACTCGTGCTGCTACAATGCATTTCAGTCTCTTCACAGAGGCAGGTGTCTTTTCAAGCACTTGTTGAAATTAAGCATGTAAATTTGAGGGCGATAAAAATTAGTTTCAGGTTAGACTTGCTCATAATGAAGGGAGAATTCTAGTCAAAACACAGAAAAAAAAATATTTTCCGGGATTGAATAATCAGCTATATTGTTTCCTTTTTATTTCTTAACTCACAAATTAGAAAAATGCTTCCTCATTAGAATATAATCATGAACATACACTAGAAAGATCTAAACCAAAGATAATCCCTCCGTAAGCAATGAAAGAAACAGATTTTCAGAGATAGGATTCTGATTTTGTTATGTATATACATAATTGCAGCTACGGACAAACGACAAAGCATAAACTGCCACAAACACCTGCAGCCAATCCACTTTAAAAAGCAAATAGGAGAGTCCTAAAGTTTCACACTTAGCCCCCAGTATATTTAAGTGACAATCCAGCAGAGGAAAATAAAACAAACTACACTCATCCAAGTGGCTAAAGACATAAAGGTTAAAAAGGCAGGGAAATATGCTGCACCGCATCAGTGATTTGACAGACACATTACGTAGAAACCTGAATATACTTAAACCTCTTAAAATTTGTATATTATTCGACAAAGCACCCGTTTTGTTGTCTTATCTAGAAGACAGTCATGAGAAATCTCCCAGGGTGCACAGACCCAGTACAACATGCAAATAATGCCTGATATTTTGCTTGGAAAGTCTGGCTTAGCAAATTTCCAAAGAAGCCTGTACTGACTTAGCACAGGGGTCACCTGGAAGTAGGACAAATTGTTTTCCGCACAGCACCTAAACCTGAGTGGAGCAGGGAAATGACACCATTTAAGTAACATAGAGCTTAAGTAGCTCAAGTTTATGCCGCTTGGGTCATGTACATGCATTAGGCAAGCCCTAAGGTATGGCTAAATGTCAGAATTCAGCAGCCTTTGGGGGAATCAGAGTACAGAGAGGTGCATAAGCACAGGCAATCTAGCATATATATTCTTCAAAGCTTCCCTTCAAGTTCTGAGCTATAACCTAACACTGTACTGACCAATCTACTCCAACCTTTGTGCATTTCTTGGCAATAAGTCTCCTATTTTCTCTCTATTTTTTCTTCTTTTGGGATGAGCAGATGTGATGAACATGTGGCTATCGGGAAACTTGAATTTAACTAATCACATTGAGGGCATGACTTTCTATCCCTCAGTCACTATTCGGAGGAAAAATCTAATGAAATGCAGCAGAAAAACACAACAGGTAGAACTTAAGAAGAAGAAACTTGGCTAATAAGCAGTTGCTGCTACGAATGGCGATACTGTGGTTTTCCCCTTGGACCAATGGTTTCTAGAAATTTCCTGAACATGGACACGTTTCTGTGATGGCGCAAGTGGAAGCTAGTCAATCTGAGCTGGTCCAGCAGAAGATGCAAAACAAGCTTCAAAAATCATAAAAATAAGCTCGCTATGAAGGCTGTGCACAATTCCAAATGGAACTGCATTTACTTAAAAACAAACAATAGTTCTGTTAGAAGCTGGCATCATTCCCAATAATAATATTTAAACAAGACAAGACGGAATACAATATGCACAGGCATCCTCTAACTATTTTTAAGTGACATATTACTGTATACTTTATGACAAAAGTTCAACTAGACTTGTCAAATAACTTAAGGTTCAGCTATGTAAATACTCACAGCACATTAAAAATGCCTTTTTTTTTCTCCCCCCAAAGTTCAATTTCTGTACCATTACTATATATCTCCTTTGAGGCTCCCAACTAAGAGCTACCATCTACCAACTAGAACATTACAAGGATTTTCCTACACAGTTCTTCATGATAGAAGCTGCTTTCAAAATGAGATGGACTGTTAGCAGGTGACGTACAGTCTGAGGGGCTGTGGACAAGCTGCCTCTAGTCCATCCATGCTCAGATATTTTGCTGTTCTGGGAGCAAACCTTCCTTTCCAAAGAACGCACCGGCTGCTCTGCAGAACTGTCCCCTCCAGTGTTCAAAGACCTTGAGGCTTCTAGTGAAGCCACAGAAGAGTCAGTACAGTTTGTTCCAGCAAAAACTCCAGAGCAAAATCCCTTAGGTTTAACTGCTTGTCGCTGTTTGAGCCCCAGCTCATAGCCTAATTGGAAATCTTTATGCTGACACATATTTCTAGGCTGCATTTCATGCTTCAAGATGGACGAGAGTTGCGACTCCACACTGGGCTTTTCAAAGATTTCTTTATCGTCAAATAACAAAGTGAAACCCATCAGTACAGACCCGTGGATGAGATTAGAGATGTTTTTAGGTCGCAAGCTAAAAGCTTGCTAATGCTTACAGACATTCCTTGTCTAGGAATGTTTGTTAATTTGAACTCCCCTCCCTTGCTGTGTTTCTTTAATCTCCCAACCAGCTGTCTCCCATAAAAAGATATTTCTGTTTTTAGTTACAAATCTGTTTAGAGATAAAACTTGCTCATAAATACACAACTGCATACATGGTCTTTTTTTGCTGACAGTAGAAAACCAACTCCAGATGAAAAATATTAAACTTTGTTTAGGAAAAGGAAATGTATGTTACTTGCTCCAAGTATGGCACATGTTTTATAGATGCTTGGGATTTTAGGTCTAGTGTGACACTAGAAGAACTCACTGAAGCAACCATCTTTGCCACTTTTTCAGATTTAGAGATCATAAGAACGGGATAAATTGAAATCCTATTGGTACATTAAGGTATATTTTGTGTCTCACACATTTTGGTCTACCTACAACAGCACTTCAACATAGGAAATAGTAGAAACAGGAAAGAATTTCCTCAAACACCACAAAACCAGCTTTTTTTTTTTTTTTTCCT
>JAVCKT010016966.1:0-13545 GCA_032273925.1 Rhynchotus rufescens
GAAGTTTTATGTTTGATGAAGAGTAGACAACATAGGTAAAATATTGTAAGTGCTGAAGAAAAGTTCAGAAAAGAGAAGAAAAGGATATTTTACTACAGATAAAAATACTTTAAAAAAAAAGAAAAGAAAAATCAGTTACAGGATGCACATCATAATCAAAGAAAGTGAAAAGTCAGTCAGAACTAATTTTAAAGACAAATTCTGGATTAGGTTCAGGATTGGACTGTTCAAGGCTTTCACCATTGCTTAACTCTGCTCAGCTATGTGGATCTCAGTGCAAGATGGGGGCTTATTTATTTAGTTGTTTAACATAGCTAGTTGTTTTACATGTGGAATTTGGTAGCAGCAAAGAAATAGTAACTTCAGGCAGGTAAGCTATGAAGCTTTAACAATTTGGGAAATCAAAAGGATGGATCATGCTTCAGACTTCCTAATCAATCTGTAATAGTAAGTGATTCAGCCTTCTAAGGACATCATGCATATTCCCTCTTCAGTGTTTGCGAAAATACAGCATAATGACTTTGATACTGAAATACAGAAGAGAATGGTCATTTCAGTACATTAATAATGTGAAATAGAAAATTTTGTATGAGAGATGAAAAGCAAGAGTAGCAGAGGCATTTTTTTCCCCTAATCAAGTTGTAACATTTATCCATGATTTTTACAAGACTGAGGGTTATGATCCTCATATAATGAAATAATTAGACATATTTATCAATTTTGACATGATAGGATTTGCATTAGATTACTTGCAAGCTTAAATTTTAGGCATGTACTTAAATTTGATTACCAAATGAATTGAAAGCATTACCAACTCATCTCCTTTAATGAGGTAGCAAGAAGGCCATGTAACAAAGTTGTGAAACATAAAAAAATAAAACAGATGTCTGTATCTGGGGCTCCTCTGAACTGAGAATATTTAAAATTTTCTTTTTTTTTTCATTTTTTTTTCCCCCTACTGTCAGAATTCTAAAGATGTCTCCAATGGTAAGATTAAGCTATCCTACAAATAACCATTAATAACTTTCATGCTCATCTGGAAAAGTAATGCAAGTAAGTATATTTCATATGAACATATGTTTAATTTTGGTTCTATACTTAATTCACGTCCCCTGGGTCTTTGATAATTTGCTTCTGAGGTATACTTTCTTAATAAAACCAGTAATTTCAACATGTTATGATTCATTCTTGTTTCATACATTTACAATGACTATAACCGTTTATGATTCATTCCTTTTTGACCTTTAACTATATTTAAAACAGATATTTAAATTACCAGCAAGCACAATTACACAGAGGTAACAGCTGTTTCAACTTGAAATGAGGACCTGAATCTCTTTATGGCAGCATCTTCAGTTCCATTCTCATTTGCAAAAAAATATTTTTCATGGGCATAGAAAATCTTATGTTTAATTTATCTAAAGATTTATTCTAAAAAAATCTAAAGATTTATTATTTAAACTACTGGAAATATGTGACAACAGGTAGATAATAATACTTTTGACAACTTTAAAGCCAAATTTTATTCATGATCATTCATCTTAATCTATTAATCTCTGTAATCTGCTTGGTTTGTTTAGTATTAAAATCAAGACCAAGAACAAAATGTATATACTTATTATATTGAGACTTCATTTTTTAAATCAATCTTGGGATAAATACTGTGTTATAAAATCAACCAGTTTCATACTTGGGTAGTAACTGAACAATGTAGAGTAAAATAATGACTAGGGAAGCAACAGGGGGAAAGTAAAACATTAGAGTATACTGTTCAAAGAAATGATAATAAAATGCAATTACAGCAATCTGTCTAAATGAATTTCAACTTTAAGAATATAACACCTGCAGCCTGAGTCACTTTCTGGAAATGTCTATTTCTCTCTAACAGTTGCAGAGTAAAATCAGGTTCTGAATTTAAATGAAATGAATGATGTCTGAATTAATCGACATGGACAGTATAAGTGCAACCTTGACCAAGATAATGGTCTTCCATAGATAATGAAAATATTTTTCAGATTTGTGATATATTTTATTATTTTAAACACTGCACAAAATATTCACCAAATTAACTTAATAGCAAATGCAGTAGAAAATATTGGGACTCATTTCCTTTCAAAAGTGTGAATCTCTATCAATACCTTATCATTATGTTAGGTCTGAGATAGTAAAGTAGAGCTCTCCTCTGGAAAGTAAATGAACAGAAGAAAAACTGAAAGACTATATACTTGTGTGTAAGTGAGATCATGATAGTTAGACAGAAATTGAAAAACAAAAGAAAATATAAAAACATCTAATTAAGAACACCCGAAGTTAAGGTCAAAATCCTCCACAGTTACCTTTCTTGTACCATAGCCTAGCTTAATGTGGTCATTTTAAAAATTTTAGATATTCATAGGAATTAATGCAACACAATGTTAGAAAGCAGAATACTTAAAAATGGAGCCAAGGTATGTTTTAAACATGAGGAAAATAAAAATTTTAGAAGACAATCATATAAGACTTCTGTTTGTCCTGTCAGTGGTTGCATAATCTTTTAATATGGCTGAAAAAAAGACAATGAAGGCAGTATCAAAGTACTCCTACACAGTGATGTGCATTTTCAATTCTATTCATTTGACATATATTCATAGCAAGATCCAAGTGCCTGATTTGAGGATTTAGTGAGCTTTCTACATGATATCTGTATACAATTTATTTGGTCATTTTTTTAAGAACTGAAATCCATGCACCTTTAAGGAAAGGAAAGTGAGAAACCAAAGTAAGTGAAAATAGGCTTAAAAGACGACTGACCTTTTTCCACTTCATTCAGATTAGCAGCTTGCAGTGACAAAGACAGAAGAGACAAGAGACTTTTTACATTGTAATACAACAGCATAGCACATTAAGCTAATGCACACCTATAGCAGCAGAGAGGTTGACATAGCAAAATGAAGCAAGCTTCAGAGTTTCACCTACAGCAGAGCAAAACAAGCAGAAAAAGTAAGAAGTATATGTTGCTGCTGGCATAAGAAAGGTTTTACTTTTGGATCAGTTAGATCTGTGATCTAATGGTTGATGGCAACGAGCAAGAGAAATGATCATCTGTATTCTATAGGATGTACACATAATGGCCTGACATTTACTGGACTGCAGTTAAAATAAAGGAGATGGCAATGTTAAGAGAATAGCAAGGTTAAAGAGTGCAGGACGTAGTGAAGCATTGAAAATGGTTTATTTCTCAAGGTTTTGTCAGACACCCTGAAAGTCCACTGACCCCGTATGCTGACTGTTGATTTCACAGTCAGGGTCTGTGACCTTCAGAAAGCTCACAATATAGTATACATAGCATTCGTTGTCTTTTCAACTATAACTGGAAACAGAATCATAAAACTTAACTCAATCAGGGAAAAATGGATGTCTGGTTCTTAACAAAACAAGTCAACAGATTTTTATTTATTTGTTTTTAAACTTGTACTATTTACTTAAGAGAAGTGCCAATTTTCTAGGGATTGTTAGGAAAGACAAAACATGATGGATTCATTTTGCCCTATAATATTCTTTAAATTGTTTTTTTTTTTAATTGCATTTGTAGAGGTAATATGAGATTCCAGAAAGTGCTCTACACATAAATAAAACTTTAAAGAAGGGTGTTTTGCATTTCAGATCAACAGGTCCCAACCAGCTTCATCCTTATCTTGCGCTACAAAAACACAGAGCCTATTTGCAGACAACCTTTTATACAGAAAAAAATCTGGCTGCTGCATTTCTACATTCAGCAGATACGTGCTGTGACATCTTGAAACCAGACAATTCAAAGTATCCACCAACAGACTTAAAAGCAAACAGGACAAGTCTGTGGTGATATTCTTCTGGTATGCAAGGAAAATCCCAGTCTCCAGCAACTGACAGCTCAGAGACTTTCTGAGCGAGAGATAATACCTTTCTATTCAAAAATAATTCTACTTACTTTATATACACTCAGTTTTACTAACAATTAGCTTATTTTTGCTCAGCTAGCACAGGCTATCACTAAGTGAATAATACCTTTCAGGAAAAAAATAAAGAAAAAAGATCAGCAATATGCAGATCTCATTTTAACTTCTTAAAACACATATTGAAATCCAAAAGGTTAGGAAGTTCCTCATAAAAATCAGCTCATCTATACTACACTTGGATTCAGTTACTTATCTTTCAAATCAAGTCATAGGGCAAGGAAAAAAATCCTATAAATAATTTCATAACTGTTTTATATACAGAACACTACCATTTCTAGGACCTGATGCATCCATAGTACCAGCAGTATAAATCTACAGTACTGAAGGTTATTTAATGATTATGCAAGATCAAAGATGGTGGTATGTGAAGACCTCCGAGCTAGCTTAATGTTTTATACACTTTCCTATAATTAATCTGAAAACTTACCTTAGATCTCAGTGTTGCAGCCTGTCAGATGTAAGAGAGCTAGTATATTGTGGAATTCTGTAAGGTATCCTACAGAATCAAGAATCTGAACTTTTCCTACAACTTATGCATCAACTTACCTGTAAAATAAGTTGAGGCACTGGTATCATATGTTTAAAAAAAGGTGTGTGTATTTTGTTTATGATGATGCGTAGAAAAAAATCCAATAACCTTTTAAAATCTGAAAGCTTTTTTTTTTTTTTTGTAATACCCTTTAAAATAACTGATTGCAGATAGATTGTTTTGATTTATTTTAGAGCTGCTGAGAAGATTCTCACCTACTTGCATGACCTATTGACTTCTGTATTGATTATAAGTATGTACTGCATCTACAAAAGTATATTTAAAAAAAAATTGCCAATTAAAAACACAGCATTTTCCTTTGGGGATTAAGCACAAACTATTCAGCAACAAAAGTAAAACCTTGAGAGAAATGCAGGTGGCATTCCCTTATTTACCAGTCCAAGTAAAAATATACCTTTTTGCACTTTGAGTGAAGAAAAAACAACAATGCAAGCATTAAAATAAAAATGTTGCTAAGTTTTACCAAGGTTTATGCTCTTCTTTTTGTTCTGATACATACAGTGCTACAATTACCATTTCAGTTAAATATATAAATGTAAATTCAAATTACAAAGCTATCAAAATGCAACAGTCACATAACATTGTTAGGCTAGTGCATATATTGCATATAAATAATCCTTTGTGTTCATGCCAACGGATATTTAATACAAAACCGTCCTTCCCTTAGGATATTATGTATCAAGCAAGTGATTGACTACAGCAGTCTAAATTTAACTAGAGAAATGAAAAAAAAAAACAAGCAAAAAATTACAAAATAAACAATACAGGCAAAAGACGGCAAAGCTGCTGAGGAGGAATGCATGTGCACATGAACTGTTTACTGTTTAGCAGGTATATGAAAGTTGTTAGCATGGCTCTTTGTTAGTTCAAAACAGAAAAAATGGACTGCAGTGACTTTGGCTTGATTTCTTCCAACCTACCTAGTAGACTACTGATCACATTTTAAAGGATATAGCAATTGATCCCAGGGAGTAAAGTTAGACTCCGATATAGTTAAAATGTTAATTATAGGAAAAAACTTCTCTGGACATATTAATGCTCATACCTGTGATTTGTTTCTAAGATTGTCAATTACAGTATCTGGCAAATGGATATCTGATATGGACCTTCCATTTATTCTTAAATATCTTACCTTTAAAATAATAATAAAAAAAATAGAGATCTCTAGCCTGCACTGTTTGAGTTAATATCTGTTGTTCTATATGTGGACTCTTCCAAACATTTACCCAGCATAGGTACCAGATGAATACATATACTCTATTTTTAAATGCTATTTCCTATATCTATGTTCCAACATCTCCATTCACTGCGAGTTTCCAAGTTTTAAATATTGACTTTAAATTTGAATACCCTAAAATATTTGTATGTATGTTGGAGGTATCACCCTCACTTAAACAGGAGTTACCTCCTGTTAGCTCCACAGGAGTTAGTGTTTCCAATAAGCGAAATTACCTTTCCAGAACTCAAATACAATGGTTCCTGAAGACAATGAAAACTTCACATGACGAGAGCAATAGGACTGATTACACTGAAGATAAAGAATAGTTCTGGCTGCGTAGAATAGTTCCTGGGCTTTGGCCTGGCCTCCAAATGACCTCTGGCCTCTCTAATAATGCCCTCTTCATGCAAACTAGAGCAGAAATCATCTTACTCCACATTAATGATTCTAATGGAGTATGGGAGGGCAAACAAATCCTAATGAAGGATTAGGGCTAGGGTTCGAGCACTGAGACAGCCTAGAGCCTGATGTGTAGTGCAGCTGCAAAGGCCATGCCAAACCTCATGTGGGACTACAACACGAGTGCTCCTATGGCAAATTTCATCTCTTGACTCTTAATGGGAGGAATGGGACCCTATGTGAATTCCGCCCCTAATGAAGGATTAGGGTTAGCAGGTTAGCTTCCCTTTTAGCAGGGAAGAATCCTTCTCTTCTTTGTTAGTAAATTGAAGAACAGAGGATAGAAATATAATATTTAATTTCCAGGTTCTTACACCTACAAAGTTTCTTCATTGAGCCTTCAGAGTTAGCTCAAGTGGTGGGGAACACTTTTGGAAATATCTTTAAAATAACAAAACACTGTAGTTTCAAAACTAACGAAGTAGTCAATGAATGACCATTAAGGAATAACATAGTAGGAACACAGTGGGAAATGTGTCTTCAAATCAATTGCAGTAGTACCACTAATTCACCTACAAAGTGAAAAATATTCCTGTTATGTTAATAGGAATTTTCTTGAATTACCTGTACTTTCTCTTTTACTCTTACCTGTATATTCAGGTGGACAAAGGCAAGTGTAGTTATTAATTCCATCCACACAAGTAGAATTGTTCTCACAGTCATTGTCTTCACAGTCATCAACATTAACTTCACAGTTTTCACCTTCAAATCCATCTGCACAAGTGCACCTGTAACCCAGAAAATAAAACTGATTGCAAGGACATTTGAGCTAGGGAGAATAGAAAATAAATTCTATAATTAATAGGTACATAGAGGAGTAATCATTATTTCATTAGGCAAATGATAATATGCTATCAAAATATATATGAATATTACCAAAATATTATCTTAAAAACAATAGGACTATTATCTTAAAACTATTATCTTAAAACTATTATCTTAAAAACAATAGGACAAAATAGAAAAGGTGTCTAACTTTGTCCTTTAATTCTTAAATTCTTCATAAATTAAAACAAGCACTGAGCTTTCCTTTTCCAGGTTGAAATGCATGTCACTTTTTAAGATTATATTATATTTCCTTTTGGAAAATGACCATGGAAAAAAAAATGAAGTAAAGCACAGAGAAAAGATTTTTCAGGATCAAAGATTAGTATGTAATAGTATATTCTTCTGTTATTCAAATGAAATATACCATTTCCATATACAATATTTGTATTAACATAAAGAGACAAAGCCTACGTAAACAAAATGCTTAAAGAGTACACATATGCCTCAAAAAAGATAATAAAAATCCCACTCAAATATGATCATGCATACACATTGTGCAATTTGAAGGATATATAATTTTTGCAGACATGACTTTCAAAAGACTGCTTTGCTTTTCAAAATATGTTGTGTTTAAACAAATAAATGAAAAGAGTCAAATTCTGTGACTGTGACAATGTGACTGTGACATTTTAGATTCTAGAGACATGGTATTAAGATGTATACACTTAATTTTAATAAAGAACTATTTAATCCTTGGGCAGAATTTGGATTAAAAAATAAGAATAATGTGTTAATGAATTGCAGAATAATGAATTGTTTCTTTTTGAAGCATCATTTCTAACTAGCTCGAGGTGTAGATTATTAAATGTCTAATAATTTCACGTAAGAATGCTGAAGAACTTTATTTCATAATTCATGAAGTACATCTGGAGTAATTGTACTGTGTGATTAAATAACTCAAGATTAAAAATGCTCACAGCATGTTTATCTGCTGGCATAGTGAGTTTGAGATGAATCATTAATTTTCTGTTTCCCTGGGATTTACATTTTATCATTTACATGCTGTCTTTGGAAGTAATAGACACGACAATAGATGAATTGTGAGATTTTTTCAGCAGGGAACTAGCTAGCTATTAATTAGCATAATGGAGTCAATACTATGTTGTCTTGACCTGATATGCCTCTATTAATCACAATTGTTTGCTGTTGTTTTTAACAGTTTCAGAGCTTTAGAAGCTTTCTTGAAGCTTTAAAAGCTTCAGGAACACTGAAAATCTGCCATGGTAGTGTGCTTACTAACCAATGCGGAGTTTTCTGATAAGTCTCTGGAATCCAAAGATTAATATTCAAACTATTTAAACACTTGAGAGTCAACATTTTCCTCCTCTGTTATTACAAATAAAAGCAACCTACCAGAAACCATCTTTTTCTCCTTCTTTCAAATGACAAGTTCCACCATGGTGGCAAGGGTTACTGATGCAGGCATGAATGGGAATATCACAGTCTTGACCCTATGCACAGATCAATAATATTAGCTATGAAAAAAACCACACTAACAGCACTGTGTATAAATAAAACATATTATAAGGGTTGTTAAGAAGCAAAAGCTTGCTTCTAGTAAGCTTTCTTCTTCCCCTCCCTCTTAATTCAGTACCTACCTTGAAACCATATGGGCAAGTACATCTGTAGAAATCAACTGGATCATTGTTGCAAGTTCCATCATTTTTACATGGATTTGATAAGCAGGGGTTACACTTGGCAAGAATATTAACATCCACAGGCCCTTAAAAATACAAATTTCACTGTTAGAAACAAACAACTGCTAATTTGACAGGATGCATTTGTGGCATTTTCTATATGAATTGAATCCTGGACTATACTTAATTCTTTCGACACAATCAAGGAAAACTGGGGTCTGTTTTCTGGTCTTTTCACTTTGGGAAAACAAAAAAGAAAAAAGAACAAGGAAGCTCATCTGCAGTTTGTACAGTTCTGATCCATACATCATTATCTCTATATTAAATTAAATATTTAATAAAACATTAAATATTATGAAGGCAATAAAAATTGCTTATGAAAACAAAGCTTAGCATGGAATCTAATCTTGGTAGTGTTACTGAGAACATTATTTTTTTGTTTGTTTAAAGTGCAGGATCAAAGGGAAACGATGGCAAAAATCAGCTTTTAAACGATCAGAAAGCTGGTTGAGGATGCAGAGCAGCCAGTCCTCAATGTCCTAAACTGCATTCTCCATCTCCCTGGCTCTACCTGCTGCCCTGCTCCCTTCCAGGGTCAGCCACGGTCCTGAGCCATCCTGTACATGTTGAATCCCCAAATAATCCAGCCTATGGCACACAACAGTATGTAGACGAGGGTTACCAGCCAAGTTTACTGTCACTTATCTCACATTAACAGCAAGGAGTGTTTGCTCTTGTCTTTGTCCTAATCAGTATAACAGTAGAGCTTAGAAAAGAATGCAGAAAAACTCTTAAGTTTCACAGAGCACACTGCTGCCTGCTCTGGCTTACATAAATCTTATTCCAATTGTATAAATATTTATTAAATACCTATTTATTAAAGTCCTGATTTTTTCAATTTTAATGCAGAATTTATAGGGTTAATTGTCAAGAACTATCAATTACGAGGGTTTTGTTTTTGTCAAATGGCTGAAGAATTTCTTGTTATTCATTAAAAATTAAAAATCACCTGGTTTTAAATAATTTATTTTCATAGATCTCTGTGAAAGATAAAAGATTTAGTGCTGTAAAAGAAAAAAGGGTGTAGTAATGATGATCATTACTGAGAAAACGAACATACACCCACTACTATCTCCAGCTTCATTGCCTAATGACATTATCATTTCCAGGTTCTTTTCAGCTTTTATGTACAAAAACGTACCATTACTTAAACATTTTAAGTATTCAGTAGCCATTACTTCCAAGTTTTAAGGAACAATCAGTGATTTCTTCAGTAACTTGACAGAAAAGCAAACTCCTCAGGCCTCCTAGTGAAACTGCCTAACGGCAGCTTTTCTCCAAAATGAGTCAAGCAGCAAAGTTTTTCAAGCCAGCAGAGCTAAATTTAATTTTGATTTTTCTTTGCAGAACTAAACTCAGCTGCATCATTTGGAAGGAGCTAACAGAAAGAAGCTACAGCACCAGACAGATACAGTAGAGGTGGTAGATAGGGAGATGCTGAGAATTTTTTCTTTTATTCTGCAGTTGCTGGTATCCTTCTGTGTCACAGCTTGCAAGCAATTGCAAAGAGATAAACACAGCAATCTGCGATAAGATGCTTACTGCCAAAGTTGCAGCTATATGGATCATTGACTATTCTTGTACTTCATTATCTCTTTTTGAAACAGAGATCTATAGCTAATTAAAGTTGGTGTAGAAGCAGAAAACAACAGAGGTAGGCAAGTTGAAACAAATACCACAGAATTAACATCTGGAAAATCCTGTGAACTCCAGAATATAGCTGATTATTGTTAGACTATATCAAGAGTTTCTGTAAAACAAATACAGAGTAAGAACACACTTAAAAAAAATCTTAAATTGTCACTCTGTGCTGCAGCCTGAATGCTGTCTTGCTGGAGTTTTTTTTTCCCCCAAAATATTAATGATTTTTCATGAAGTAAAGCAAACAAACCCCGTAACTAAGATTATCTGGATTATTTTCCTAAATGGATTAGCAGTCTACATTTCCCTTCTAAAGAAGAAAGTGCGAGCAAAAAAAAAAGGCTAAAGGCAGTAAGCAACTAAAAGGCAGTAAGCAACACTATGCTGATTTTGTGTTGTTTTGAATTTATTTTTTTCAAATATTTCAAACTATATGTCCAGTTATTATATTAACATTTTTAATATTTTGATCCATCCTTTTTTAGTTACAGTACCAAAATTCAGAAATATTTCAGATATTTTTACTGATCTCCAATGGAAAGCCATTATTCTTGCTTGTACTACACTGTTGCTTCCCTATTTCTACCTGTAAGTGTTAAAGGACCTGTATATGAAAAAGAATTGGATTCAAAACCTAGTATTTATTTTTTCATATTACAGATATATATATACATCCTGAAACAGAAAAATCCTGTCTGCAATTTTATTTACAAATACAATACTCAACTCAATGAGTAGATAGACAACATATGTCTATCTACTCATACACTCGTAGCTGATGTTTCTAAAGAAAAAAACAATGATATGAACCCTCTCAAAACCAGCTTCTGAAGAAATCTGTTGCAAGAAATACTTTTCACTCTGACTTTTTATGAGATAGGAACTTCTATTGTATCTATAATATGACCCCAAAATCAGTATTTACACTGAGTGGATGTGCATGAGTGCATATATTCACACCAAGCTGCTAATGCAATCACCGATTATAGTCCACTGTGGTGGCAAAAGTCATTACAGAGGATTCATTTCCAATCCTAGAACTCCTGCTTTTACAGAAGTGTTCATACATTACGCTTTGCAACATATTATGAAGAATCAGCTGCAAATTCATCCAGGAAAGGGGAAACGAACAGCAAGCATGCATGTCTGAGGGAAAACGTCTGCTGGAGGTGCACACAGGGAAGGTCAGAAGGTCTGTTCTCAACCAGAACATCCATTCTGGATCTACAGCCTTACCTGGTATCAGAAAACCACAAGGCCCTGGGATCTCTAGAAGCAGGGCATGGTTTGTAAAGGGGTGAAAGTAAAAGAGTGAAAGTCTGTTAGAAGCCACATATGAAAGGAAAAGACACACAAAGCTATAGAAAAACAATCAAAGGAAGAAAATACTAATGGATGATTTCTATGGCTTAAATTTATATGCTTCCAGTGATTTTCTGGAACTTTAGGACAGGTGAGACACCATTTTGAAATGCTTATTTTGACATGGAACTAGTAATTATCCAATCAAATTCAAGCACATTGAACTTTGAGTTGAAGAGGGAATTACACATTACTGTTTTCCTGTAAATACACACACTACAGCAGAACATCAACAAACCATACGTAACCAAAGATAATCCTCTCACTTGCAGTTTAAATTCTTGGATCTGGTGGGAATATGGCATCTTCCTAATTCCTGTTTTCAGCAGTTGATTTTTTAAGCAGAAGATAAAATTACTTATCTTTGAGAAACAGAGACATAATGTCTTAGAAGCCATCATGTAACTGAAAAGCTAGTTAGTGGCAATTTGTAACTATGAGCATCTTCACATAAGGACAGTGGAAAAAAAAATATTTTTGCTCAAAGGCATCCATAATACCACATCCCAACTCTTCAAAGTGAAGCAAATACAGTTCTTACCCTGAATAATAATATAAACCTAATTTAAAAGGAAATTTTTTTGATGGGCAAGAGAGAGTAAAATATATGACCTGGATTGTCTGTCAGAAATGCTACAGTGATTGCAAGAAGGGGTGACATGATACAGTTTTTTTGAACTAATAAGAGCTCGAAAATCTCTAAGCAGGTTGTTCATGTCTCTGCAAATCTTCCTCCACTTATAACACTGTTATACAAGGTCATCTTCAATAATGAACAGTCGATGCTTGTAGGGAAAATGACTAGACTGGCCAGAAATTCTCCTATTTAAAATCAGACTAGGTGACTTCTGCAACAGATCTGTGTCATATGCAGTGAACACTGATATGACCTCAGAGATCTGTTATTTCAGCAAGCCTTTGGAGTGACAGACAATTAACTAGCATCACATATAGTGAATGCATCAGATATACAGTGGTATTTGTTTACTGATTTTTTTTTTGACAGAAAAGCTAAGGAGCGAGGACTCAGCAGGATGAATACACCATCTAAAAACAATGTGGGATGACAGCTGACTATGGCAGAGTTGCATCAGTTTTCAAAGAAAGAATTTAGGTTAAGTTCATCTTTGGAATCACACTAACAGATGAATCAGTCAAAAAAGGTTGAAGATTACCTAGTCCATGAGGCTAAATTACTTCTACAAAAACCTAAGACCTAATTTATCTAATTTATTTAATGTCACAGAAATGAACAGAAACATAGTAAGATGTCTACATGCAAATGTGTTTGAGTATATATGTATTTTTAATTGGAATTTCAATGCTTCTAAATCCAGGAGTTTGAAAATGAAGTTACAGCACAGGTCTTCTATTAAAAAAAAAAAATTAGAAGAGAAAACAGACAAGAAGAAAGATTAAACAGTAAAACAAATCAAGCCCCCCTTCACATATGAGTCAAAAATATAATACAAAAAAAGAGAGTAGAATTCAAAAAAAGGACTCAAGAATTGAAAACACGATAATATGAATTGTGATAGAAGTGCCAAAAATGTTAGTATTGGCAAAGAGATAAATATTCTTGTTTCAAACTATGAGAAACCTCTTTACCTAACAACATTGTTAAATGAGACACCTATAGAGGTAATCACACCCTTCATCTGCTTTCCATTTTTGTATACTTTCTTCTGAAACATCAAAGGAAACAATATTCTGAACATACTTGTGCAACTACAAACCATGGAGATAATGTTGACTGCAAGGATCACAGACCTGAAAAACAAACCTGTAAAGGGTCTGAAAGGAAAGCACATTCTT